>JBBCBC010000030.1:1131059-1382588 GCA_037126765.1 Stenogyne calaminthoides | reverse complement strand
ATTTCTTGTCTCGTTTATACTCACTCATCCATTGGTGAATCTTTCCTTTGGTCGTTTCATATGCAAGATTAAGTATATGGATGGTTGCAGTACTAAACCTTTGAAACAAAATATTTGTCCAACTCCATGTATTATAATGTCCATTTCAATTGAATTTTTTATTGTATAAGGGACGTTGGCCACTAGTAACATATTTAGGGATATAATCGAACCAAGCTGTTTGCAAACTATTTTGGCATTGCAACTCTTTTAATAAATCTGGTACAATCCATAAGCTCATGAGCAGACTCGTTAGTAACATCGTGCGCTAGCATATATAAATTATTATGAGTCGTTTGATTTTAATTTATATAATTTTCATAGTGATTAAACATATATATGATAAAAATAAAAGTATGTCATTAAACCCTTTAACAAATTAAACTACAAATTTAGTAGATGTATACTCCTTTCTTCCTCATTTTTGGATTTATTCGTTTCTTGATTGACTTCGTGTTTTTGAAAGTTTAGTTATTTATTAGTATATGAAATGATAAAGTGATTTTTAAGGAGGTGTAGGATAGATGAAATTAGGACTATCATAATTTCACCTTAAAAATCTCTTTATCATTTTTAATACTATTAAACAATTAATTTCATTAAACACGAAACAAGCATTGATGGACAATCTAAAATAGAGACGGAGGAGTATACAATTACTAAATTTTATAAGTTTTTGTGATAACGATGATAGTTATTTGTACATAGCATTTACATTTAAAAAAATTAAAATTCATTGTGAACTCAACTTCACAAGTATTTGTCTAACTCTATATAAAAAGTCTAATTAAATTGAAGCATCGTTTGCTTCACGGATTGAATTGATTTGTTATGATATGATATATTGAATTAAATTGGGTGAGATTAGAATGATTGGACTGAATTATTTGAATCAAGATATATGTTTTGGATTGTAGGATTGTGTCTTTTAATTATGTATTAAAAAATTAATATATTTGTTTGCAGTGAAAATTTAGATGAGATACCTATTGAAATGTCTTAGATACCTTTCACATGAGATAAACTTAGTCATTTTAATTACCAATACGAGGACAATATTACTATATTCATTTGAGATAGATTATATCACATCTTCCATAAGAGATAGGTTTTGTCCCCGATATATGAATTAATTAAATGCATTTTTAAACCCGAACTGAGAGTCTATCCCTTATTCGGGAACCAAACAACAAATTATTTGGGATTAACCCATTAACCCCGATCTATCCTACGAACAAACGTGGCCTGAGAATATATCAACTTAAAAAAAAAAAAAAAAAAAAAAAGAGTTCTATAGGAATTAAACTCTAGCTATAGTTTCCCACGAAGGCAACTCATAGTACTCATCTCGTGAGGAGAAAAAAACCAAAGACCAAAATACTTTTCGGTTTATGCTCTCGAATTGACTTATTGTGTCTTTTGTCATTTAATTAGAAAAATTCTTAACTGCCGACAGATAGACATTCCCTCCATTTTTCTATTTAATGTGATTTTGGGTATTTTCAGACAAATTAAAAATATTTTGCATATTAAAATTAATTTAATTTAATATTTATAATAGTTAAATATCAAATATTCACTCAAAGATTTTTTAAAAAATTTGAAATTTGAAATAATTATATTATGGGTGAGTATGAGATAATGGAAAAAAAAATATTTGAGCCACAACAAATATTATGAAATTATATAAATATATTATTTTGCATCTTGTACAAATTCAACTATTAGAGGAGATAATTGTTTTTCATGATATTAGAGTCTTTGGTTTCATGTGCATATTCGAATTCAAACTATTAAATTATACCCTTGTTGGGCCTCTTTAGTCCTCCACATGATGGAGTTAACAACACAAAGACAGGAAAAAGTGGATCTTCTTGCATACTGGGATGCTTCATACATTATACAATGGCGGATCCGGGAATTTACAAAAAGGGTGGGCTAGAAAGAAAAAAATTTAGACCAACAACCATGGTGAAAATAATTTTTTTGAAGTAAAAATGTTTGATTTTTCATTTAAAATAAAATTAATTAAAAGTGGGTGGACATGTAGTTGTTTGCTAATATTTCTACAGGAATTGAAGAATATTGATGAGTTTTAAGTGGGTTTTATAATTAGTGTGTTCTGGTATAATAAAATTGGGTGGTGATTGGCTAATTTAAAATTTTTGCATATAATAATTACAATATATAGTGAAGCTCACCCCTAGCTCACTAATAGATCGCGCTTGCAATTTCCATAGTGTATTTTGAAATATATAAACTTTCTGCGATAAAACATACAAGTTTTTTGCATTAAACGTCTTGACGTGTGTTTGTGAAACAAGTTGCACGCGTTTACTTCTAAACAACTTGTATATTTTAAATATGACAAATTGTATATCTAAAAATACACTATAAAGTACATATGGTGTGGTTGGTGTAAAACAAGAATTAGTCTTGATGAAATTCTTTCAAAAAATACTAATGAGAAATACCAAAACACTCATTTTTGTGATATAAGTGAGAACGCCAAGAACAACAACTACTGCTATTAATTATACCGTATATGCTGCTACTAAATGCCATACTTGATCTTATTATACATAACAAATTCATAGACCTTCTTAGGATCAGCCAAGGATTTGCGAACACTATCTCTCTCCATGCATCTCTTTGCCCACGCAATCAATTTAGGACAATACTCTTTGATGCTAAAGTTACCCAAAAGTTTCATAGGTTTCAAACCAGCAATAATATGTAATTAGTGCCACGTCAACAAAACTAAAATGTCACCACCAAAAATAAGTCTTGTCACCAGCTCTTGTTCCATCAACTTGAGGCCCTCGATGAATTCTTTCCATACTTAGGGCCTTTTGGATAGCTTGAAATCTCAGGTTCTAATTTCACCAGACACGTAGTTTTCTCAATAACATGATTCAAGAATAAATATTTTGTGAGCAAATTTAGTCTTTCCATACTTAGGGCCTTTTGGATAAAAACTTTTTTTTTTTTTAAAGGCGACTAAGTTTATTTAAACATCTTTTAATTTCTAATTATATAAGTTGTTTTAAGAGCTTAAGATATGATTTTTGAAAATCTTTTGTGCACCCTTTCTTTACCAATTTAGAATCGTCTGATTGAATTCGGGGTTCTTCTTTTTTTTTACTATATTTCAACTTTCGAACAAGACTCGGACCCAACCCAATCGAACACTTTCCTGATTGGCTTGTACAGCTGTTAAAAAAGACCTTAAACAGGTTAAAAAGGTTGTCAAAAATGTATTTTTTGAAACATACAACCGTTATAAAACCATTGTGCAAGATTGAAGATTAGACAGCGATTTTTAATCATTTATTGATTGAAACAAACCATTGTTCAATTGACTTACTTAGGCCGGTGAGTTTTCAATTTGTCTAATATATATATATATATATATATATATATAAAAAACTTACAATGAATCTGTGATTGAATAACTATTCTGAAGTTGAATCTGGTAAATTTGAACTAAATTGGCGCTTAGTTCAATTTGAACTAAAATGCAGAAATTTTACGACTTTATTATCTGGTTAAGTTTTGATGATTTTTGTAATAAACGTTTTTTATCCCATATTTTTATAATATTGACATGGGTTTATAACCGCTGTCTAAAAACTCTTTTTTTTTTATTTTAAAAAATCTGTTTATACAAAAAATCAACCAAAAAGCAAACCTATACCACTATAATATATATCGCTACAAAAGTATCGAATAAATAAACAAACATGCGTCAATTAAATACACCAAAAACACAAAATATCATCACAAATATATAAGTTAATTACATGCTACAAGTTAAAACAACAATAAGACACACTTTTGTTGCATCTAATCAATAAAACACATCTAACGCTAGATTAAAAGAAAACTATAACCCAGAATCAAAAGAAAACTCCAGCAAGACAAAACTGAATTGCAGCTCCATATCTCCAGCAAAAGCTAGATGGACTGTTCTCAATCAAATCCGATGTATTCAGCTTCTGTGTTCTTGTGCTAGAAATTGTGAGCGGAAGGAGAAACAGAGGATTCTTCCATAAAGATCACAATCACAACCTTCTTGGCCACGTAAGTATTGTTGTTTAATCCCTCAGGCTAACATTTGAAGCCTAAAATGGATCATCTCAATAAGTAAAGTAATATTTTTGGACAGGCGTGGAGACTTTATAAAAGAAGACAATGCAAACCAACTAGTCGACCCTTGTCTGACGGCTCGTTTGATTCGCCTGATGTAATGCGCTCGATCCATGTGGGTTTTTTGTGCGTAAACAATTTCCTGAAGACCGACCCAAACATGTCTTCCGTTGTTTTTATGCTCGGGAAATGAAGTTGAAGTGCCTCAGGCTAAACAACCTGGATTTTAACAGAAAGAGATGTGCTGCTGCTGCTGCTGCTCAGAGTTCAAGTAGCTCAAATGCAGCTAATTCGGGCAATCACATTACAATTACGTTGCCTCCAGGGCAGATAAGAAGCAATTGCACTAATTTTCTTGTCTCGTTTATACTCCCCATCCATTGGTGAATCTTTCCTTTGGTCGTTTTCATATGCAAGATTAAGTATATGGATGGTTGCAGTACTGAAACCTTTGAAACAAAATATTTGTCCAACTCCATGTATTATAATGTCCATTTCAATTGAATTTTTATTGTATAAGGGACGTTGTACTAAAATAACATATTTAGGGATATAATCGAACCAAAAACATTTTGCAAACTATTTGGCATTGCAACTCTTTTAATAAATCTAGTACAATCCATAAGCTCGTTGAACAGACTCGTTAGTAACATCGTGCGCTAGCATATATAAATTATTATGAGTCGTTTGATTTTAATTTATAATTTTCATAGTGATTAAACATATATGATAAAAATAAGTATGTCATTAAACCTATTTAACAAAATTAAACTACAAATTTAGTAGATGTATACTCCTTTCTTCCTGTTTGGATTTATTTTCTTATCGATTGACGTTTTTAGAGATTTAGTTATTTATTAGTATATGAAATGATAAAGTGATTTTTTAAGGAGGTGTAGGATAGATGAGGTAGGACTATCATAAATCACCTTAAAAATCTCTTTATCGTTTTTAATACTATTAAACAATTATTTCATAAAACACTGAGTCAAACAAATGACGGACAATCTAAAAATAGGACGGAGAGGAGTATACAATTACTAAATTTTATAAGTTTTTGTGCATAACAATGATAGTTGTTGCATATAACAAGATTACATTTAAAAAAATTAAAATTCATTTGTGAACTCAACTTCACACAAGTATTTGTCTAAATTTATATAAAGTCCTAATTAAATTGAAGCATCGTTTCTTGTGTGATTGAATTGATTTGTTATGATATGATATATTGAATTAAATTGGGTGAGGATTAGAATGATTAATGAATTATTTGAATCAAGATATATGTTTGGATTGTAGATTTATGTTTTTTAATTATGTATTAAAAATTAATATATTTGTTTGCAAAGAAAATTTAGATGAGATACTCATTGAAATGTTTTAGAATCCTTTCACATGAGATAAACTTAATCATTTTAATTTACAAATCGAGGACACATATTAATATTGCATTTGAGATAGATTATATCACATCTTCCATATGAGATAGGTTTGTCGCCAATATATGAATTAATTAAATGCATTTTTAAACCCGAACTGAGAGTCTATCCCCTATTCAGGAACCAAACAACAAATTATTTGGGATTAACCCATTAACCCCGATCTATCCCACGGAACAAACGTGGCCTGAGAATATATCAACTTAAAAAAAAGAAAAAAAAAAAAAAAGGTTCTATAGGAATTAAACTCTAGCTATAGTTTCCCACGAAGGCAACTCATAGTACTCTCATCGTGAGGAGGAAAAAAGCAAAGACCAAAATACTTTTCGGTTTATGCTCTCGAATTGACTTATTGTGTCTTTTGTCATTTAATTAGAAATTCTTATCTGCCGACAGATAGACATTCCTCCATTTTTCTATTTAATGTGATTTTGGGTATTTTTCAGACAAATTAAAATATTTTGCATATTAAAAATTAATTTAATTAATATTTATAATAGTTAAATATCAAATTATTCACTCAGCACATTTTTTAAAATTTGAAATTTGAAATAATTATATTATGGGTGAGTATGAGATAATGGAAAAAAAAATATTTGAGCCACAACAAATATTATGAAATTATATAAATATATTATTTTGCATCTTGTACAAATTCGAACTATTAGAGGAGATAATTGTTTTCATGATATTAGAGTCTTTGGTTCATGTGCACATTCAGAATTCAAACTATTAAATTATACACTTGTTGGGCCTCTTTAGTCCTCCACATGATGGAGTTAACAACAAAAGAGTATTAGGAAAGAGTGGATCTTCTGCGACTAGATGCACCATACATTCCATACAAAGATAGCGGATCCAGAATTTACAAAAGGGTGGGCTAGAAAAGAAAAAAATTTAGACCAACAACCATGGTGAAAATAATTTTTTGAAGTAAAAATGTTTGATTTTTTCATTTAAAATAAAAGATTAATTAAAAGTGGGTGGACATGTAGTTGTTTGCTAATATTTCTCACAGGAATTGAAGAATATTGATGAGTTTAAGTGGGTTTATAATTAGTGTGTTTGCAGTATAATAAAATTGGGTGGGGTATTGGCTAATTTTAAAATTTTTATAATAATTACAATATATAGTGAAGCTCACCTAGCTCACTAATAGATACGTACTGACTCCATAGTGTATTTTTGAAATATATAACTTGTTGCGATAAAACATACAAGTTTTTTTGCATTAAACGTGCAACATGTTTTGTGAAACAAGTTGCCGCGTTTCAGCGTAAACAACTTGTATATTTTAAGCGCAACAAATTGTATATCTAAAAAATACACTATAAGCACATGGTGGGTTGGTGTAAACAAGATTAGTCTTGATGAAATTCTTTCAAGAAATACTAATGAGAAATACAGAAACACTCATTTTGTGATATAAGTGAGGAACGCCAGAACAACAACTACTGCTATTAATTATACCGTATATGCTACTAAATGCCATACTTGATCTTATTATACATAACAAATTCATAGACCTTCTTAGGATCAGCCAAGGATTTGCGAACACTATCTCTCTCCATGCATCTCTTTGCCCACGCAATCAATTTAGGACAATACTCTTTGATGCTAAAGTTACCCAAAGTTTCATAGGTTTCAAACCAGCAATAATATGTAATTAGTGCCACGTCAACAAAACTAAAAAATGTCACCACCAAAGTAAGTCTTGTCACCCAGCTCTTGTTCCATCAACTTGAGGCCCTCGATGAATTCTTTCCATACTTAGGGCCTTTTGGATAACTTGAAATCTCAGGTTCTAATTTCACCAGACACGTAGTTTTCTCAATAACATGATTCAAGAATAAATATTTTGTGAGCAAATTAGTCTTTCCATACTTAGGGCCTTTTGGATAAGCTTTTTTTTTTTTTTTTTTAAAGGCACTAAGTTTATTTTAAACATCTTTTAAATCTAATTATATAAAGTTGTTTTTTTAAGATATGATTTTTGAAAAATCTTTATGTGCACCCTTTGCACCAATTTAGAATTCAAGCAATTGAATTTCAGGGGTTCTTTTTTTTTTTTTTTTCTATATTTCAACTTTCGAACAAAGACTCGGACCTTTAATCCGAACACTAACACAGATTTGGCTTTGCACAAATGTTAAAAAAAGAAGACCTAGAACAATGTTAAAAAAGGTTGTCCAAGAATAACCTGTTTTAGTTTTATACAACCGTTATAAAACCATTGTGCAAGATTGAAGATTAGGCAAATGATTTTTTGCATTGCCTGAAGAAGATTGAAACAAACCGCTGTTCAAATTGACTTACTTGGACAATGGTTTTCAACGCCTAATATATATATATATATATATATATGAAAAAACTTACAACTAGATACAAAGATTGAAATGACCATTTCAACTAGATACAAAGTGCAGAAATTTGAACTAAAAGACGTTTTTAGTTCAAATTTGAACTAAAATGCAAAATTTTTCTGCACTATCTGATTGTAAAGTTTTTTTGGTGATTTTTGTAGTGAAATGTTTTTCTCCCATATTTTTATAATAATATTGGACATCGATTTATAACATTGTCTAAAAAACTCTTTTTTTTTATTTTAAAAATCCTGTTTATACAAAAATCAAAACCAAAAAGCAAAACCTATACCACTATAATATATATATCGTTCCACACCAAAGTATCAAATAAATAAACACATACACATCAATTAAATACACCAAAAAACAAAAATATCATCACAAATATATAAGTTAATTACATGCTACAAGTTAAAACAACAATAAGACACACTTTTGTTGCATCTAATCAATAAACACATCTAACGCTAGATTAAAAGAAAACTATAACCCAGAATCAAAAAAACTCCAGCAAGACAAAACTGAATTGCAGCTCCATATCTCCCAGCAAAAAAGCTAGATGGACTGTTCTCAATCAAATCCGATGTATTCAGCTTCTGTGTTCTTGTGCTAGAAATTGTGAGCGGAAGGAGAAACAGAGGATTCTTCCATAAAGATCACAATCACAACCTTCTTGGCCACGTAAGTATTGTTGTTTAATCCCTCAGGCTAACATTTGAAGCCTAAAATGGATCATCTCAATAATTAGTAATATTTTTGGACAGGCGTGGAGACTTTATAAAAGACAATGCAAACCAACTAGTCGACCCTTGTCTAGGCGGCTCGTTTGATTCGCCTGATGTAATGCGCTCGATCCATGTGGGTTTGTTGTGCGTGCAACAATTTCCTGAAGACCGACCAAACATGTCTTCCGTTGTTTTTATGCTCGGAAATGAAGTTGAAGTGCCTCAGGCTAAACAACCTGGATTTTTAACAGAAAGAGATGTTGCTGCTGCTGCTGCTGCTCAGAGTTCAAGTAGCTCAAATGCAGCTAATTCGGGCAATCACATTACAATTACGTTGCCTCAGGGCAGATAAGAAGCAATTGCACTAATTTTCTTGTCTCGTTTATACTCACTCATCCATTGGTGAATCTTTCCTTTGGTCGTTTCATATGCAAGATTAAGTATATGGATGGTTGCAGTACTGAAACCTTTGAAACAAAATATTTGTCCAACTCCATGTATTATAATGTCCATTTCAATTGAATTTTTATTGTATAAGGGACGTTGGCCACTAGTAACATATTTAGGGATATAATCGAACCAAGCTGTTTGCAAACTATTTGGCATTGCAACTCTTTTTAATAAATCTAGTACAATCCATAAGCTCATGAACAGACTGCTTAGTAACATCGAAAGCGCTAGCATATATAAATTATTATGAGTCGTTTGATTTTAATTTATAATTTTCATAGTGATTAAACATATATGATAAAAATAAAAGTATGTCATTAAACCTATTTAACAAAATTAAACTACAAAATTTAGTAGATGTATACTCCTTTTCTTCCTGTTTTGGATTTATCATTTCTTGATTGACTTCGTGTTTTTAGAGAGCTAGTTATTTATTTATTATATGAAAATGATAAAGTGATTTTTTAAGGAGGTGTAGGATAGATGAGGTAGGACTATCATACTCCCACCTTAAAAATCTCTTTATCATTTTTAATACTATTAAACAATTCATTTCATTAAAACACGAAATAAAACAAAGGATTGGACAATCTAAAATAGGATTTGAGGGAGTATACAATTACTAAATTTATAAGTTTTTGTCATAACAAATAGTTGTTTGTACATAACAGATTACATTTAAAAAAATTAAAATTCATTGTGAACTCAACTTCACACAAGTATTTGTCTAACTCTATAAAAGTCCTAATTAAATTGAAGCATCGTTTGCTTCCGCGTGATTGAATGATTTGTTATGATATGATATATTGAATTAAATTGGGTGAGATTAGAATGATTGGACTTTGAATTATTTGAATCAAGATATATGTTTGGATTGTAGGATTGTGTCTTTTAATTATTTATTAAAAATTAATATATTTGTTTGCAGTGAAAATTTAGATGAGATCACTATTGAAATGTCTTAGATCTCATTTCACATGGGATAAACTTAGTCATTTTAATTACAAATACGAGGACAATATTGCAATATTGCATTTTGAGATAGATTATATCACATCTTCCATATGAGATAGGTTTGTCCCTCAATATATGAATTAATTAAATGCATTTTTAAACCCGAACTGAGAGTCTATCCCCTTATTCAGGGAACCAAACAACAAATTATTTGGGATTAACCCATTAACCCCGATCTATCCCACGAACAAACGTGGCCTGAGAATATATCAACTTAAAAAAAAAAAAAAAAAAAGTTCTATAGGAATTAAACTCTAGCTATAGTTTCCACGAAGGCAACTCATAGTACTCATCGTGAGGAGGAAAAAGAAGCAAAGACCAAAATACTTTTCGGTTTATGCTCTCGAATTGACTTATTGTGTCTTTTGTCATTTAATTAGAAATTCTTAACTGCCGACAGATAGACATTCCCTCCATTTTTCTATTTAATGTGATTTTGGGTATTTTCAGACAAATTAAAAATATTTTGCATATTAAAATTAATTTAATTAATATTTATAATAGTTAAATATCAAATTATTCACTCAGCACATTTTTTAAAAATTTGAAATTTGAAATAATTATATTATGGGTGAGTATGAGATAATGGAAAAAAAATATTATAACAATATTTATTATATAAATATTTCGAAAAACTTAAACCACATCTAATAAAAAAAATAAAGGGAGTATTATCTTCATGGAATTTATTAGTCAATGTGAACACATTTATTAGTTTTCACATAATCTGAACAAGGATTACTTGAAAAGAAAAACAATGTACTAAGGATTAATAAAGAGTGACATCACGCAGAAGACATCATACAAAGTTAGCATGTTAAATAAAGGTCTCAAAATTAAATAATTAGCATGGATGAGTTTCGGATAATTTACTTACCCTTATTGTTCATCTTCTCTTTAACAATCCATACAATTTCTGCAGCAAACGACACCATAGATACTTCTGAGAGCATTAAAGATGGAGAAACCTTGGTTTCATCAGGTGGGAAGTTCGAGCTCGGATTTTTCAGCACAAGACACTCTTCAAATCTGCGGTATTTGGGCATCTGGTACAAGAACATCACAGTTAAGCCAGTTGTTTGGGTTGCAAACAGAGAAGTCCCACTCACAACAAAATCAGGCGTCTTAAAGTTCACAGAGCAGGGCAATTTGGTCCTTCTCAACAACACTAATGGCACCATCATATGGTCCTCCAATACGACGAGGTTTGCCTCGAATCCAACAGCACAGCTGCTGGACTCGGGAACCTCGTCGTAAAAAGATGCTGAGGATGATCGAATCGAGAATTTCTTCTGGCAGAGATTCGATCATCCTTCGGACACATTATTATCCAGCATGAGCTTAGGATGGGATTACGTAACAGGGGTGGAGACTTACATCTCATCGTGGCGAAGTGACGAAGATCCAGCTCCAGGAGTGTTTTCATATCACCTGGATCCTGCTGGATATCCACAATTGTTACTAAAGAGTGGCGAAGTAGTATTACACAGGATCGGGCCCTGGAACGGGCTCTGCTTCAGTGGTGAATTAGTCCCGGGAACTCATCCCACCTACCGGCCCATGTTTCGTTTGAATGCAAACGAGGCACGTTACGGGGAGGACACGGTTGATCCGTCGGTTATTTCCAAGATTATAGTGAGTTCGAATGGTTTTGCACAGAGAGTCAAGTGGAATTCTCGCTTCAATGAGTGGACAATCTATGGATCCTCCACAGGGAATAATTGTGACAGATACAATTTTTGTGGTGCTAACACTGTTTGCAATCTTTTAAAGTCTCCAAACTGTGGATGTCTTGAAAGATTTGTGGCGAAATTTGTCGAACGAATGCGTTCGAAGGACGACCCTCAAGTGTCGAGGGACGTGTTTTGAAGTACCCAGGATTAAATTGCCAGATTCGCGAAATTCGTGGATCAATGAACAGGCGACGAGCCTGGAAGACTGCGAAGCAGAATGCTCGAGTAACTGTACTTGTATGGCGTACACGCAGTTGAATATCAGCGGAGATGGAAGTGGATGCCTGTTTTACCATGGCGACTTTATTGATGCAGCAACTATGCTTGAAGAAGGACAAGATCTTTACATCAGAATGGATTCTACAGAGTTGGGTAAGGAGTACGTCTCCCATGAAACTTGTTCATGACATGAAATTTATATCACTACATTTATTAACTGATACCACTACGCTTATAAACTAATATCATAACATTAATGCTATTGATATTAGTTTATAGTAAATGGTATCAATTTATAAAATAAAATGATATATTTCATATTATGAACAAGTTTCACAGAAGATTTTATGTTATGACTAAAACTTCTACGCATCAGTTGTACCATGTAATTGGTGCAATTTTAACTCAATTAATGACCGAATTTTGACTCATTTTTTTTATAAAAAAAGAAAGAAAAACTGAAATGTATACCATCAACTTTTTTTCCATACTTTTGGGCACCAATTTTACGGTAGATATATTATAATAGATAAAGTAGGGTATCATGGGATATTATAGGGTCCATTTATACATAAAGTGATTATTTGTGAATAGTAATTAAATGTTGGTTGAAGGGTGAAAATAAAGTGACTGATTGTTTCCATTTTCCTAGATTTGGTGGACGGACAAATGTGGTGAGCGAGAATAAATTTAGTAGACAGAGGGAGTATTAGTTTTTAAGCTAAACAATACTAGTGTCTTTACAATATACAACTAAATTTTTTTATCAAATGAGCCGATACTTTTCATGTAATGAACTAATATTTTTTTACTACTTTTTTTCTATGATTAAGCTAAAAATATTACAAAATAGTTTCATTTTGCACCACTAGCACGATTCAACTAGTGCACCAAAAGCTTCACTCATGATCATATGTATTTTTAATGTGCAGTAAATGAAGTAGGATACTAGTAAATATTTTTGCATATTTCTATCTTTCCAGTGTGATTTAAGGATATAAAATCACGGAATGTTTGATATATCTTCGTTTTTTGATTGAAAATGTTGCAGAACCTAAAGGAAAGAAAAGAGTAATACTTATAGCAAGTTTTACATCAGGGGCAGGATTTGTTCTAGTAGGCCTGATCCTCATTTTGGTATGGAAGAAAAAATATTCAAATAAGATAAATGAAGGTATGAAGACTGCACGATTAGGTCTAAGAATATTTATAATGACTGAAAATAATGTACGATCCTTAGTGCTTCTTTCTGATCTCTATTGATTTCCCTGTTGCAGGATCATTTATTGGAGGCAATGGTAAAGAATCAGAGTTGCCATTCTTCACTCTATCAACAATCATGAAAGCTACAAATAATTTTTCAATAAAAAACAAGCTTGGTGAAGGTGGATTTGGCCCTGTTTTCGGGGTAAAATACTTTCTTTATAGACTTACGCGGTTATTAAGTTACGATAAGGTAGATGCAACACTGAAACGAGACGTAAGTAGCGCCTGCAGCTAGAACTTACATAATCTTATATGATACAATTACTCTATAGGGCATGCTGGAAGACGGACAGGAAATTGCTGTGAAACGCTTGTCAAAAAGCTCGTTACAAGGAGTCGATGAATTGAGGAATGAAGTACTCTTAATTGCCAAACTTCAGCATCGGAACTTGGTGAAACTTCTAGGATGCTGCATTCAAGGAGAGGAGAACGCGTTGATCTACGAATACATGCCAAACAATAGCCTCGACTTGATATTATTTGGTGCGTTAATCTCTGTAATTGGCATCAGATTATGATCATAAAACACGAGAGCACTAACTCAACCATAAATTTTATAACAGATGAAACAAAAAGAATGTTGCTTGACTGGGCAAAACGTTTCAATATCATAAACGGAATTGCTAGGGGACTGTTGTATCTTCATCAAGATTCCAGGTTGAGAATCATTCATCGAGACCTCAAAGCTAGTAACATATTGCTAGATGCTGACATGAACCCCAAGATATCAGACTTCGGCTTAGCCAAAAGTTTCATGGGAAACGAAACTGAAGCTCGAACTACGAGAGTTGTTGGGACATAGTAAGAATCTCACAAACTCATATCAATTTCATGTAACATTATGGGGTCCGGCTATTAACACCCACAAATAACTCTATACACACGCTTTATAACTGCGTTTGATTGTAAAAGTAGCTAAAAAATATCGTACATTCTAATGTATAAAGCAATTTAGTGGATGTTAAATGTTAATAGTCATCCTCATATCATCTTACCAACACTATTGCAGTGGATACATGTCACCAGAATACGCAATAGACGGGTTGTTCTCAATCAAATCAGATGTGTTCAGCTTCGGTGTCCTGGTACTAGAAATTGTGAGTGGAAAGAGAAACAGAGGATTTTGCCTCAAAGATCTTAGTCTAAACCTTCTTGGACATGTAAGTGTTATTTTTCTCAGCTTATAAAATTATAGTGTCCAAAAAGTATCATTGAACTCATTTCAAATTTTCTACAGGCATGGACACTTTACAAAGAAGACAGATCATGTGAACTAGTCGACGCTTCTTTAATAGGCACATTCGACTTATCTCAAGCACTACGCTACATTCATGTCGGATTATTATGCGTACAAAAACGTCCTGAGAATCGACCAAGCATGTCTACAGTAATTTTTATGTTGGAAAATGAAGTTGAACTTCCGCAGGCTAAACAACCTGGTTTTTTCACAGAAAGAGATGTTTCTTCAGCTCAAGTTTCGAATCGAATAAGTGCTGCAGATTCCGTGAATCAAGTTACGATAACGTTGCCCGTGGGTAGATAGAGAACAATTACAATGTTATCTTATATTATGAAAGGGAATGTATGTATTTTTTGAAATTTTATTTTTCCTGAATTCATCCTCTTATTTCCCTGCAATCGGGGACGGATCTAGATTTAGTCCCAGGGGTGAAAAAATAATCATGATGTAAATAGAGGAAATTTTTTATAACCAACTGAGGCGAAATGACAAAATTTTAGGAATTTAAGACATAAATACAAATTTTTCTACGCATATAGTAACAAAATTTTAAATCCCAAGAGATCCAGATGACTTTGGAATAAGGGAGGAAATTGGGTGGATACGTGGGCGATTTTATATATTGGAGCAACTAAATGGGTATTTTCGTGTCAGAAAAGTCTTTGCCCAACAAATAAATGTTGAAAAATTGAACTCAAATTTTAATTTTCTTAGAAAAACAATGTTGAAAAACTGAGTTTAGAAAAGTAAACGACAGAAGGATTTGGAATTATGATCTGGAGTTAAGTTTGACAATAAATATGAGAAACAGAGAAAAACTTTGTACTGCGGATATTTAACCGCTCTCCAAAGTTTGTACAGAGAAAAACTTTGTACAATGTTTTCAACCGCTGTCCAATTGATACTTTGTACTGCGGATATTAACCGCTCTCCAATAATTTTGGAGAGAGGTTAATAACCGCACTCTTATAATTTTTTTTTGTGTGAAACCGCACTCCAAAGATAATTTTGGAGTGCAGTTATTCAAAAGGGTTGTCCAAGTGGAGTTGTCCAAGTTTAAATGTGTAGTAGTGCCGGCCCGAATGATTCATGGTTTAGGGTTCGGGTTCATGGTTCAGGATTCGGGTATGGGTTCATAATTCTGGGTTCAGGGTTTATGGTTCAAGGTTTGGGTTCAGGTTTCATTGATTTAGGGTTCAGGGTTTGGGTTCGGGGTTTATGGTTCAGGGTTCATGGTTTGGAATGGAAAAGGAAATGGAGGGTGAAATCTCCCAAGTTTTAGTGTGTGATTAATTCAAATTAAAATTGAATCCAATTGTACTGTGTGCAATTGGTGCACACAAGTATCACTCTAAATTTTTAATTAATTTATAAGTTGTTAAAGTGTTTGGATAATAAAACTTATAAGTTCTTTAATAATTTTAAAAAATATTTTTTAATTTTAATTTTAATTTTAATATAATATAACTAATTTTTTTTCATAAAAACAAAATTCGAAAAAAAATATAAAATCATAAATATTTTTTTTTCGAAAACAAAAAAAATCGAAAAATAAGTTATTTTTTCAAAAATATATTTTTTTATAAAGTAATTTTTTTTTTCAAAATAAAAAAAATCCAATATAAATAATTTTTTTTGAAATATTTTTTTCATAAAGTTATTTATTTTTAAATAATTTTTTGTTTTCGAATTTTTTTTTGAAAATAAAATTATTGTGTAAAATAAAAAATTATTTTTTAAAAGCAATTTTCTTAATTATGATATTTTTGTATATTGAGATCAAGCCGGGTTCGGGCTGGGGTTTGGGCTAGGCTTATGTCGGATCAGGTTGGATTTGGGTCGGGTTTGTGCCTGGATGGGTTGAGATAGGGTAGAGCTTATATAATTTTTATAAAATAAGTTGGGATATCCAAACTTATTTTTTCAGAGCTTATAATCTCTAAATATTTTATTTTGCCCAACAAAATTAAGGTCCTTATAAGTTTCTAAACAACTTATAAGCTGTTTTAAAGAGCTTATAAGTTGTGCCAAACGGGCCCTTAGTCAATTCGAGAGAGGGCATAAATCCAAAAGTCTTTGCGCAAAGTGTTTTGAGTATGTTTGTTTTGGGATTTAGGTGTGCGAGGGAAGTCATGACTTCGAAATTCTATAGATTTGAAAATTCTGATGAATAGTAAAAGTATGTGTTTATTTTGAGATTTTGGTAGGATGAAAATTTTGCATTATGTCAAATTAATATGTAATAGTGATTGATGTTGTATTATTATATTGTATTGGATGAGAGAAAAGTAGGAGAGAGAATAAGTGGGTGGAAGAAAAGTGGTGATATGATTGTATTGAATTTTGTGAAAATAAGTGTATAGATATATTTTATATATAGGAATTAATTTAAAAGCTAGATGTGAAAATTCTCAACTAGTATATAACTTGGATTGCAAAGTCCTAAGTCCATTCGAGTGAGTGCCGAAACAATCTATAGCTAGAGTTTAATTCACGGAAACTATAGCTAGAGTTTAATTCCTATAAAATTCTTTCTTTCCCTTTTTTAAGTTGATGTATTCTCAGTTTAATTAGGACTCTTACATAGAGTTAATATTAGAGTATAGCCACTTATATTTTTATTATTAAATTTTGTCAAATGTACGTGCACATAGAAAATAACAAATTTGACGAGGACAAAGAAAGATGCAATTATACAAAAGGATGGTCTCTACAAAATTACAAACATGTATATATGTACATAACAAACACTAGTGCCCCAGTATTCTGGAAAGAACAGTCCATGAGACCATAAGATCAATCGCAGGTGCAGTTGTCTCAATTAGTGTCCTACAAATTACAGTAAACACCCGTGCATAATTCCAAGTCTTTTGGTCCTATGGCGTAGTCTTGACGGAAACTGTTGCAGTCTTACTCAAAAATAAAACGCGTGGTTATCAAAATCTTTCAATCTAGCCAAGTCAATTAATAGAAAGAGATGTTTTTTCCGCTGAGAGTTTTATTGGAAAGAACGCTGCGTGTTCAGCTAATCAAGTTACCGTTAAGTTGCTTGACGGAAGGTAGAAAACATATATATTGCACTACTTTCTAGCATTCCTAGTTATTTGTCATCGATTTCTTTTATATGGTCATTATATATACTTGTAAGATTGAAACTGTTTATGAAGGCAGTGATTTATAAGGTGAGATTTAATTTTGACTGCTACTAGTAATTTGATTTAGACTTTTCTTACATTGAATTGTACCTACTGTCGTACGTAAAGGGGAAAAAAAAAAGTAAACAACTACCAAAAGACTTGGAAATTGGAATTATGCTCTGGATCAGTTGATTGTAATTTGTAGGACACTAATTGAGACGACTGCACCTATGATTGATCGTTTGGTCCTAACGATCCTATGGACTTTTCGTGCCAAAATACTGGGCACTAGTGTTTGTTATGTACATATACATTTGTAATTTTGTAGAGACCATCTTCTTACACAAAAGAATGGTCTCATGTGCGCCAGGTGCACTCCGTAGTATATATTTAAAACATGTCATTTTGTTTACATTGAAATGTGCAATATGTGTGCAATATTTGTTCTTAAAATAAATTGTACATTTTAGTATAAAAAAGTTGTATATTTCAGTGGACCAAATTATATGTTTCAAAAATAAATTATAAAGTCTTGCAAGCATTTGGTGCATACAAAACCTTAACCCCTAACCCTTATGTAATTGCATCTTTCTTTGAGTTCATCTTATTTCTTTCTTTTCTATGTGCTTTACATCAATAATTGACACAATTTAATAATAAAAATGTAAGTAGATTTTATACTCTAATCATAATCTCAACAACTGGAAGCACAAACTTACAAACAACGTAAGGAGTTGAAACTCTTTTCGAACATTGTGGAAACTCGAAAGAGAAATTATAGTGGTGTGACGAAGTTTCAAAATTTTCCGGCCTACCCCACTATTAAATTTTAAATTCTTCCTAAACTTAACAACCAAAATGATCATCACCTAAAAATATACTACTCCCTAAAAATATACTATTTCCTCCGTCTCGATGTAATTGTCCCATTTTTTTTGGTATAAAAAATCTGAGTGAGTTCAATAACGCTTTATTGGGTAAGTGGTTATGGAGAAGTTTGGTAGATGTTAACCATCTTTGGTATAAGGTCTTAATTTCAAAATATGGGGTAGGGTGTCTTGCGGGTGGGGAAGACTGGGGTAGAGAGAGAGAGTAAGAGTGAGTAGAGGGGTGTCGATTTGGATGAAGGATGTGTTCAACATTGAGAGAGGGTGTAAGGGTGCGTGGTTCAAAAATAATGTATGTCGTAAATTGGGGAAGGGAGATAGAGTGAGTTTTTGGGGGGATAATTGGTGTGGTGAGAGAGCTTTGTGTGAGTTATATCCTAGGTTATTTAGCTTGTCGAAAGATAAAGGGAAGTGTGTGAGGGAGGTGGGTGAGTGGAGTATGGAGGGTGAACGGGTGTGGAGTCTTGGTTGGAGACGTGAGTTCTTTGTGTGGGAAGAAGATTTAGAAGTTTCTCTATTAAATCATATTGACAGGTTACAACCAAAAGATCATGAAGATTCGTGGATGTGGAAACTGGAAAGCGATGGAACCTACTCAACAAAATCAACATATGTGTTCCATAATGATAATATTGAAGACACCAATGTGGAAAAGAATTTTTGGAATCTGATTTGGAAGGCACAAGTACCTGGAAAAGTGAAGTTTCTCGCGTGGAGATGTATCAAGAGCAGAGTTCCTACGAAGATTAATTTAGCAAGAAGAGGAGTCGACCTTGGCAATGTTTTTTGTCCAATCTGCTACAATGGCAACGAGGATGAAGAGCACTTGTTCTTTAATTGTAAGTTTGCATTTTTATTCTGGGTGAAACTCTATGATTGGTTAGGTATTTGTACGGTCTACTCGATCAAAGTTGAGGACCACCTGATTAGTCATTTGGGTATTCGTCCGAAGTTCTTCTCTAAGAAAATTTGGTGCAGTCTTTGGCTCAGATGGCTGTGGGGAATTTGGAAGAACCGCAATAATGTAATTTTCAACAGCAAGATAGATAGCATTATGCTTGTTTTGATATTTGTTGTGTTAGATTATGGAATTGGTTCAAGCATAAAAAAGGCAGTAGCATGATATATAGTGTCAACGAGTGGATGAATAATCCAATGGAGTGTTTGGTAGGGATGTAGTATAATGCAGCTGTGTTATTACTTCGTGTAGCTATTATTGTATTCTTGTAAGGGTTGAGTACCCCTTATACTCATTTTAATTGATTCATTATTTGGATTCTCAAAAAAAAAAAAAATTGTCCCGTTTTTTTTTATTATTTTGTTTAAGGAATAATAATAAAATAATAAAAATGAAGGGTAATTTTGGGTATTGGGAAAGAGGAAAAAGGTATGTGGAGTAATGAGTGGAGTAGTGAATAACATTTTTTGTAATATTGTGTGAAACGTGAGGATAAAAATTATGGGTAGTGGAGTTAGTTTTTTCTTTTATGTATTGAGAAAGTTATAGTGAGTTGTACATAAAATGAAAGCAAGACAATTATAGTGGGACAGAGGGAGTATGATTTTTCTCCCAAACCTTTCATTTTTGGTCCCAAAGCCGAAAATTTTTACACATTGGTTCCACCGTCATTTTTTCCGTTAACACTTTTGGTCCCATAGAATTTCCAGTCAACAGAAGCGCGTGAGTGGTTTTTTGGAGGGAAAAACATGACACTTTTGGTCCCATATGATTTTTACTCTATTTTTTCAGTAAAAAATGAGCAATATTAGCTACAAATCACGAGCTTCTCCAAGAAAATAGAAACAAGCACACAAATTTCATGAACTCCACATGAACACCCATTAGATAAAAATCTTGTTGCAGTACTATCCAATACACATTAGATACATAATGAACAACAACCGCCATTATACAATTTCCCCTAATTGCTACATTTTCAATTAGAATAACCACTTACAGCTATACAAAGGATGCCTATTGATCACACAATGTTGCCATGAGCTCACGTGGTGACCCCCAAATCGGCAGGTCTATGAAATGTTGCTTCGAACTTTCCTCTTGCGCACTGCACAATGCTTCAGCTACGTCACATAGATTTGAAACGTCCCTAATTACAGCCTCTTGTGCTTCAACCTGCAAATTCAAGCAAATAACACAAAAATTTAGCTTCAAATTTTCAAGTTTCTAAATCTCAAAAAGTAAATGAACAAACAAATGGACAAGCCCAGATTGTAAAATCACGTATTTTACCGTGTACACATTTGAGGTATTTTACCAGTGTTTTTCTAGACTCCTGGTATCAAATATTTTTTCCGATACACATTTGATACCAGACTCAAAACCAACTACTAATGATGCTCATAATTGAAACTAAAAGATTATATTAATCTTGAACTAAAGCTTGCAGAGTAGCGTAATTAAGATGTAAACAATCTAACCCCAACAACTTCAAATCAATAGCCATTTTTCTTCTTACGTTAATTCCTTCCAACATTCAAATCACTTATACATTTACATATATTGCATGCGGTCATAACCTCGGTCTCTGTCAAAAACACAGTGGCTTCTTGTACTCTTTTTATCAGGATAGAAAAATATGGAATTGGTATTTTTATTAGTGCAACAAGCAAAAACAACTTGATAGTGAAATGGATTCGTTCATGCTTCAGCATATAAGTTTCAGTTCTCAGAAGCATATGTGACATCACATTAGCAGGATTTTGAGAACGAAGAAAGCAACTATAGCTAACCTGCATCGTCGAAACAGAGAGCTCGATAAAAGGGACCAGTAGATAGACCAAATCATGTCACCAAAAATTTCGTTACGAGTTTTTTGCACTTTTGGTCCCATGAACCACACCATGTTTTCGATTTAGTCCCACCACTGGCAAATTTAGTCCCACAAAAATTTTAATTTTCAAATATAGTCCCACAATTTAACCAGTTTGCACATTTGGTCCCAAAATTAAATGGCGCTTGACGGCATCTCGCTAACCGCGAAACGGAGACTTTTAAACCTCTAATTAATACGTGTTAAATACTAATTTGTCTTAACAAATTAATTAAACTCAAAAACTTAAACTAACCCTAAACCATCAACTAATTGAAACCAACTCACACACACACTACACACACTCGATAGAAAAAAAAAAGAGGGAAAACTCGAGCAAACCCTAAAATCGCGGCCAGGAACCGAAAATCGGTAGAGGAGAACTCATTCTCAAGAAATTTCCATCACATTGCTCCGCCTCTCAATGTTGCGAAGGAAGAATCTCATTAAGTTTGGAGTTGTTGATTACTTTAAGTATTCGGTCCCAGTTTTTTTAATTTTATTCAATGTTTTTGGGGATTTTGTGTTGGGTGTTCCATTTTAGTGATAAAACCCCTATGGGCTTTCTATTTTCATTGTTTATTACGTATTAGGGTTCGATTTTCAGTTGCAATTTTAGTTTTTCAGTTTTTTCACAAAAATCGGTTTTGGGGATTTTCATTATTTATCCGCGATTTTGTTGGGTGTTGGGTGTTATAATTTGTTGGGTGTTCTATTTTGTTGGTGTTGGGTTTTGGGGGTTCGATTTTGTTGGGTCTAGGGTTTTAGGGGTTCAAATTTTTTGGGTTTTGGGTTTTACAGGTTCGATTTTGTTTGATAGTTGTGTATTAGGTTGTTGGGTTCGATTTAGTAACTGATTTTGAGTTAATTTTCATTTTTTCAGCTCAAAAGCAATTTCTATTAGGCTTTTACACCCTCAAAGTGTACCATGGTGGAAAGAAAAAAGATGAAGAACCATTTGAGTACAGTGGAGGGACAGTGAATTTGTTTGAGTTTGTGGATAAATTTAAATGCACAATTGATTATCTAGATAAACTATGTGAACAGTTAGGTTATCTAGGTAGGAAAGTGTATTATGGAAGGTGGAAGGATGATGCAATTCATTTAGTTGAGGGCCAGGAGGATATATATAAGTGTTTCAATGCCAATGTAAAGAAAGAAGTAACATTGTGGTTGGATGCTCAAAAATCACAGATCACAACTGCAGGGGAAGATGAGGTATGTAGGGAGCTGACACGTGTTATTCAACACTCACCTCTCAAGTATAAGAGGATCGTTGCTTGCCCGGTTAAATATCGATCCAAGGGACTAGTGGTGAGAATATAGCCCCGATGCTATAAGTTGTCGCATGATTATAGTGTGAAACATGTTTGGTTTTTTCGAGTTAAAATTAAATTATCAACAAAGCAAAGATTAACAACTAGAAAATTCAACAATCAACAAGAAAGCAATTAGGCAACAAACGATTTTGTTTCCAAGTGTGAGATGAGGTGTTCGGGTGTTTTTCCTTGTGAGACGATTATCAAAAGATTAATTATGGTATTTACCTCTATTTCCGGTTATTCCGTAAGAGCGATCACTACACAATATACCATTCCCGTACTTGGTAAGCCTAGGGTCCGATATCATTTGGAATCCTAGGATCGGGAGGAGAACTCCCCTTTCTTGCCCGGGTAATTGCACGGATAAGGTCCTCTAATTAACTAACTACTCCGTCTCCGTATTTTCCCACTTGTATACTAAGTTTAATTCTCCTATATGATCTACACTCTCCACTCTAGGTGTTAACTAAAGTAGTTAATGTAAATTAGGGGGTTCTTATGTTTCTATCCAACTCTCTTTGCAATAGAACATAATTAACTCAAATCCGGTAAATTAAACCAATACCCATATGTCTAATCCCGTCTACCCAACTCTCGTTGCAATAAACTAGCATAAACACACAAGCTCATAGCAAAACCCAACCAAATTGAACAAGCAAAATCCCCTAATCTAAAGGATCACCATTAATAGAGATAAACAATCATAATCAAAGCAATTAACCAATCATCATCACAATTCCAAACACCCAAACACTAAGAACCTTAGCCCATGGTGCACAAGGCAAAACTCATGGCTAAACAACAAGAATTCAAGGAACCCATAATAAAATCAACAAGTAAAATGCAATAAAAAGTAAGAATCACCTATTGGATGAAATTGTAGCACAAAAACATAACAAAACTCACAAATCCTCTTTGAATCTTTTCTTGAAATGTAAATAAAGCTTGAACTAAGCTATTCTATGAAGATCTAAACTATTTATGGAAGAAAAATTGAAAAACTAGCAAAACTATTACTTGGAACTCTAAAAGGTATCACTTGCTTGCTTCCCTATCTCTCCCCCAGGTGCTGAATGAATGAAAAATGAGCTTGAAGGCTTTTATATGCATTTGAGTCAGCTGGCACGTGTCCCTAGGTCAAATTTGAGAAACTCAGGATTTTTGACTTGCTCGACCATAAGGGAGGTCATGCACGAGCAAAATCGTGTTCGCGTTTTCACTTTTCGGGCTGCTCGACTTGAGCAGTTGTGCTCGACCAAAATTTGGTCGAGCATCTCAAGAGTTGGCCAAACTCACTGTATAAAATGGTGTGCTCGACAAAAAATGCCGAGCAAGGTTGCTCGACTAGAGCAGCAGGTCGTGCAACTGCAGATCGTGCACGACCAACTTTGAATTTTCAACTTGTTCAACTCGTTTTCTTCATAACTTGAGCTCTTGAACTCCGATTGACTTGGTTCTTTTTGCGTTGCGAACCTCACTTCAAGATCTTTCACATGGTTCTATATTTGACTTGACTTCAAATAATATTGAGCAGGTGTTTTGCTTCCAAAATCCATAATTTTCCTACAAAAATAGCAAAACAAAAACCTTTCTCATTTCAAGTGCAATTAGTCCAAATTGAGCAATAAAAACATGAAATTGGGTCAAGAGTGAGCAAGAAAAGCACATAAATCTCAAGAAAAATCACCACTAATCAACCCCCCAAACTTAAAGATTTGCTTGTCCCCAAGCAAAGAAAAAGAAAACCAAGGGGTGATTGCTTGAGATTCAAATACTGATCCAAGTTCAAGTTCAAGACAAGACAAGTCAACTTTCCTCTCAAAGCACCACATTGCCAATCAAAATCTTCACCACTTCAAGACAAACGTGATCAAAATGTAACTCGGTCAAATGCACTCATTCATCATTCTCACGGGTAGTGTTTCTCTCATCCCTCAAGTGTATAGGGTCATGCATCTCTCCATTGTCAATCCACATAAATGAACGACCATAAGCTTGCCATTGATCTCAATTATCTACCATCTACTAAGGTATCATCATCTAATCAAAGAGGTCTTTGCAAGGTTGTAATGTCGGGCTCTTTGGACGGGTAAGGTTAGTATGGGATAAGTGACTTCATTCAACTTGTGGAGCTCAAGAGTTGGTACTAAAGATTCACAATTGTTCCACACTCTCATCTTCAACTTCATGTTTTCTTAAGAGTCTTTCAATGAACTCTTACCCACACCCAACACCTATCCTCACCAAGTTTACTACCTCACACTTTTATTTTCTAAGGGTTTTGGGAAACTTTGTTCCTCTTTTTTTCTTTTTTTTATTTATTAAACCCTTGGAAAGAACTCTTTTTTTTCTTGAAATTTTCATTTTTATTTCTTTTTTTGTATTCTATCTTTCACACTAGGCAAATTTTATTTTTACCCATTTTTCTTTTCATTCATTCCTCCCATTCTAGAGTGTGGTACTCCTTCTCTCACTTTTATTTCACATTCATTTCTCCCTAGATACCTTCACTTAAGCTCCCCAAGTTGACCAAGGATCAAATGGGCTTATGAAACAATGGGTACTTCGGTTACATGATATGGCTTGCCAAGAAAAAAGCTTACATGGCTCAAACGGGCTAACTAAGGAAATGTTTTTTCTTTGGGTAGGATCATATATGGCCAAGTGACTTCATAGAACAACAAAATGCCACTTATTCTCTTAGATGATTCCTCCTAAGTCAAGTTTCAAACAAGTTCAAAGGCAAGTTCTAGCACTCACAAGTGTAGACGACACACTCAAAGAACAAAAATGCAATCATATCACAAAATCACTTCAATTAGGCTCAAAAGCTCACAAGCTTGGTGACAATGAACAAGCACACTCTTCCAAATTCCACTCAACCAAATTCAACAATCACATGAATGAATCCTTCTCAAGACAATATAACAACAATTCAAGGAAAGCATCATCATCCATCAAAAACTCAAACAAGTGCCAACATTCAATCACAAGCAATCAATCTCCATACAATCATCACAAATCATCGAATTCATAACACAAATACACCAATCCACACCAAATGGTAAATTAAACAAACCAACATCAACTCTATCAATCCAAATAACAACCCAAATGATGAATTGGATAATTTGCTCAACTTTCAAGCACATATTGACACAAGCAACAATATAAATCATAAGTGCATTGGTGCAATTGAATTTGTGAAACGAACACACCCCCCCCCCAAACTTTTTCATTGCTATGCAATTAAAAGTTTGGAAAAATAGTGAAACAAAGAATATGCACCAAGCACCATGAACTTCATCACAAATACCACCTCAACTAATAGCAAGTATACCAACAAAACGAGAGCCCCTCACGGCAAAATTCATGTACAAGTATTTTCACCATTTAAGCTCAAAAATATGCCATACGGTGAACCTCACCAAAAACTCAAAACGGGGGTGTGCCGGTGCAACAAAAACGCATAAGAAAATGCACCCCCCCAAAACTTAGACTTTGCAAAGAAAATCTAAGTTCGGGGAAAGTGCTTGTACCTAAAGTGACCTTCGAGTACACATCTTCCTTTAAAGCTCGATATTCCACCAAGCCTCGAACACACGACCCCTTCACCTACAAAAAAACAACACTAGACAAAACAAGATCACACGAACAACACAAAACACTTAAAAGATCATAAAAATGGATTGCCTCCCATTTAGAGCTAGGTTTAACGTCCTATGCCGAACGGAACTTGAATCGTTCAACTCATTGAAAAGGCCATGGACATTGATCCTCCTTCCCCTTGTATTTCAATCTTTTGGCTTCAAAATCAAGGAGGGTATCATGAAAGATCAACCAACAACCTCCATCTCTCTTGCATAACTTATGGATGATGGAATTGTTGGGGAATGAGTTGCACAGATCTATTCGGGGTGAATATTTAAATACAAATTTAATTCATTAATTATTACTAGCATGAATTAATCCTATATTAATTCAAATAATAATTGCAACAACATATCATGCATATAAAAGGCCACGTAAAACCTACGCATGCAGAATCTACGGGTTTACGTGAACGTACCTCTCGGGATGGCAGTGACTTCGGTCGGACGGACTAACCAAAAGGACTTCCCAAGTATTCCCTTAGCCCTTGCTCAACTATCCGGTGGAAGGACACTTGTCGAACAATTAACAAAAGGAAAAAATAAACTTTGTTGCACCACCTTTGTGGATTTGCTAATTTTTCCAGCACATGGAATTGTACTTGGGAATGAAACAATCATCCCCTATTTATAGGAGAGGAGTGGTCGAAATTTCTAGTAGAAAATCAATGTGGGAAAAGACTTTTCTTGATCACCAAGAAATCTTGAATATATCTCCTATATTCTTTTTCCCATAACTAAAATATTCCACAAAAATCCCACCTCCTCAATTATGGATAATTTTCAAAAAAAATGAAGCAAGAATCCAAGATTTGGATCTTCTTGAATTTATGAGATATTCTTGTATTTCAAGAAATACATATCTTCCATAATATCTTTTCAAGAAAATCAAGAAAATCTTTCTTGCCCATTATATTCAAAAATTTCGAAATTTCTTCATGAATAACCAAGTGGGAGATTTCTTGAATTTAATGAGATAATCTTGTATTCCAAGAATACATATCTTCATTCCATAACAAAATTCAAAGAAAATCTTTCTCCCTCTTTTATCCATAAATTTCAAAAATATTAGGAAAAATAAGTAACAATATTTATTTTATTTTAATCACTTTTTCGCTTATTGGACTATTTGTTGGGCTACTCGGGGGCCTTTAGGAGAATTAAGATTGACCTTCTAATGGATCTTGAATATCTAATATTGAGCCACAATATAATTCAAGCCCATAAATATTAATTAATCCCACTACATAATTAATATTGCACTATCCATCTTAACCCATATTACACTCAATATGGCTCCCGGCCATTATTTCCAGTGTTTAAGATTATCTAGCCCATTAATTAATTCAAGCCACCAAATAGCTTTCCGTTAATTAATATCTTTTGTCCTTGGTCGAGAACGGTTCAACGTTATTATCCATAATGAAAACTAATTCCACTTGCAAGATTTGGTATGATAAAGCTTATGAACCTCCCAAGGGGGCAAATCAAACAAAGCGTATTTGCACACGATCCTTCAGATAAATCTTAGCAATCACATGTGACCAATAATATTGCCCAAGATAAAAAGTATTGAATCTCTCGATTCGCTACCCATGATAAGTCAAAGCAATAGTTACCAATCCCACGTGATCCTATTTAAAGGACGAAGGTTAAGAAACAACGAACCACCGAGGTCTAATTCTTCCTTGTTCGGGCTCAAGAATTCATCCTCCTCAGAGGTCCTATTCAAATTGATCGGTCACCATGCACTAGTGTAATCTCTTGGTCAAGACAAACCAATCCGAGCCTTTACACCTCAACCTTTCGCGATAGGTTGTTCATTTCCATCTAGGTCGTGAATGGCGTACTTTTTTAGTTACAAGGATCGTTAATTTAATCTTCGTGATCCGGTATCACTAAATTAACTACAATGTAACACGATGAATTATTGAACAGTTATGCAAAGAAATATATGTAACATTCAATCATATTTAAAGCATCGATAAACAATTTATTTCAAGAATAAGTCCGAAAATTTCGCCCGATTATACAAAGTAAAAAGCATACTTTTCAAGATAATCCCAACAGAATTCTCCAAATTGTAGCCATTTTCTCTCACCATCATCTCTTGCCTTTCTTTCTCTCTTATCTCAAGAATGCCCAAACTTTTCTCAATTTCTTTCTTTTGATTGTAAGAATCAAGAGGCAAGGCAAAATCAATAGAAGCATCTATATCCAATAAAGTGAAAATTGAAGAGTCTAAAGGATTAAAAATGCTCGTTTCACTTTCCAAAATCTTTTTGGATGCTTCTTGATTTTCCTTGTTTCTTACATCCATCAATGGATACTCTTCTTCATCTTTTTCGACAATAAGATTATCATCTTTATCCTTCTCATCGCTTGGGACCTCTTCCTCTTCTTCATCATCCTCTCTTTCTTCTTTTTCTTCAAATAAGGGATTAGTGTAACAATCAAATGAAGGATTGATATAAGCATGAGGAAAGTAAGGATCAAGATATTTCTCAATTTCTTCTTGGACACAAGGCTCTACCATATCCAAAGCTTTACACTCATCATCCTCCGAGGGATCCTTTTCTTCACTTTCATCGACTATTGGATAGTCCTTTTCATCCTCCTCCTCACATAGGTCCTCATGTTGGGGAATGAGTTTGCACATATCTATTCGGGGTGAATATTTAAATACAAATTTAATTCATTAATTATTACTAGCATGAATTAATCCTATATTAATTCAAATAATAATTGCAACAACATATCATGCATATAAAAGGCCACGTAAAACCTACGCATGCAGAATCTACGGGTTTACGTGAACGTACCTCTCGGGATGGCAGTGACTTCGGTCGGACGGACTAACCAAAAGGACTTCCCAAGTATTCCCTTAGCCCTTGCTCAACTATCCGGTGGAAGGACACTTGTCGAACAATTAACAAAAGGAAAAAATAAACTTTGTTGCACCACCTTTGTGGATTTGCTAATTTTTCCAGCACATGGAATTGTACTTGGGAATGAAACAATCATCCCCTATTTATAGGAGAGGAGTGGTCGAAATTTCTAGTAGAAAATCAATGTGGGAAAAGACTTTTCTTGATCACCAAGAAATCTTGAATATATCTCCTATATTCTTTTTCCCATAACTAAAATATTCCACAAAAATCCCACCTCCTCAATTATGGATAATTTTCAAAAAAAATGAAGCAAGAATCCAAGATTTGGATCTTCTTGAATTTATGAGATATTCTTGTATTTCAAGAAATACATATCTTCCATAATATCTTTTCAAGAAAATCAAGAAAATCTTTATTGCCCATTATATTCAAAAAAATTTCGAAAATTCTATATAGATAACCAAGTGGGAGATTTATTGAATTTAATGAGATAATCTTGTATTCCAAGAATACATATCTTCATTCCATAACAAAATTCAAAGAAAATCTCTTTCTCCCTCTTTCATCCATTAATTTCAAAATATTAGGGAAAAATTAAGCAACAATATTTATTTTATTTTAATCACATTTTCAGTTAATGGACTATATGTTGGGCTACTCAGGGGGCCTTTAGGAGAATTAAGATTGGACCTTCTAATGGATCTTGAATATCTAATATTGAGCCACATTATAATTCAAGCCCATAAATATTAATTAATCCAACTACATAATTAATATTGCACTATCTATCTTAACCCATATTACAATCAATATGGCTCCCCGGTCATTATTTCCAAAGTTTTAAGATTATCTAGCCCATTAATTAATTCAAGCCACTGAAATAGCTTTCCGTTAATTAATATCTTTTGTCCTTGGTCGAGGAACGGTTCAACGTTATTATCCATACCGGAAACTAATTCCACTTGCAAGATTTGGTATGATAAAGCTTATGAACCTCCCAAGGGGGCAAATCAAACAAGCGTACTTGCACACGATCCTTCGTATTAAATCTTAGCAATCACATGTGACCAATAATATTGCCCAAGATAAAAAGTATTGAATCTCTCTTATTCGCTACCCATGATAAGTCAAAGCAATAGTTACCAATCCCACGTGATCCTATTTAAAGGACGAAGGTTAAGAAACAACGAACCACTGAGGTCTAATTCTTCCTTGTTCGCCTCAAGAATTCATCCTCCTCAGAGGTCCTATTCAACGCATCACCATGCACTAGTGTAATCTCTTGGTCAAGACAAACCAATCTGAGCCTTACACCTCAACCTTTCGCGATGGGTTGTTCATTTCCATCTAGGTCGTGAATGGCGTACTTTTTTAGTTACAAGGATCATTAATTTAATCTTCGTGATCCGGTATCACTAAATTAACTACAATGTAACACGCATCTAATTATTGAACAGTTTATGCAAAGAAATATATGCAACATTCAATCATATTTAAAGCATCGATGATAAACAATTTATTTCAAAGAAATAAGTCCGAAAATTCGGCCGATTATACAAAGTAAAAAGCATACTTTTCAGTATAATCCCAACATCTCCCACTTATACTCAAAGTATGCTTTTAAGTATACTACAACATGTCTCGCGTAGTCCGTGACATCTAATGTCACCTACACGAACCTAATAATTTCTCCCACTTATACTCAAAGCAGATTGGCAAAGGTCTTGACACCCATTCCTTCCACATTGTTGTGTTCGATATAATAAATCAGGATTAATCGAACATCAAAAGAAATTACACGTGTAATGTTTGAATATAATAATCATGCCCGGTGGATGAGTTACTTTTTGTTCGCCAACCCATCGAGATTGCTCGGCCAGCCTCTACCAACAAACGAAACGGTCAAGTGTGTTCGAACTCAAATCTCCTGAAGAACTGACATCTTAAAAGCGACGAACAGAAAGTCCAACCGAACAAAAGATTAATTCTGACGATTAAAAGAGCGTCCTACAGACGACGTTTGTACAAAGATCAATCTAGAAGATGAAGTCAGAAACGTGGCAACACCACCGGAGTTCTTGCATGATCCAAAGAATCCAGCACATGCTTTACCAATCCAGCTCATGCTTGACGGCACGATAAATGGAAGAAAAAGAGGAGGAAAAAGGGTTGGTTCGTAAAAATAATCCCGTAAATATAGCCTACAAAAAAATCCCCGAGAGGTGAGGAAATGAAAAAATTAGAGTGTTCATCCACATATATGAAAAACCCTAGAACTCATTCGATAACCTGCATCGATTCATCTTCATAAGATGTATCAAGAACTGTACGTGTAAAGCTCATAATACTACATCCTGGCTTGGTATGCCCCCAGAGTAGTCATTTGTTGACGAACTGGGTCAACAAATTCATCTTATTTACTGTTTATCTTACACGTATATGTTTTGTTTGCGAGTTGTAATTAAATTAGCCACATAATACTCATCAACCGAAACGACTCGCGACAATTGGCGCTAGAAGGAGGGTAATTTTCGAATCCAAATCCAAAAAACCAACCCATACACAAACCCCTAGTTAGCCGAGGCAGAAAAAAGAAATATAATGCCTCAATCTAGGAACACCCAAACGGAGAGGTCGGAACAAAGCCGACCATATGACCGAAAAGAGGCCCAGCGTCAGCCTCATAAAGATCAGGCAGTGGAAACTATTAATCTTGAGGATATAGCCAATAATCCGGCGGCCACTACAAGAGCAATCACTTTCTTGCTACGAGCACAGAAAGAGAGGGCAGAAAAAGAATTGGCGAAGTTAGAGGCTCAAAAGCAGGAAGAGCAACACTCACATACACCCGACAGCAAGCAAGCTAAAATGAAAACTGCAAAGCGGATTAGTAAAAAAGCCGATGATACGTCGGATGACGAACAGCCTCAAGGGTCTAGACCATCAGCGTTTGGACGTTTGAGGCTCTCCGCCAAAGACCGAATCGGCAATAATAGGCGACAGGATCCAGGAAAGAGACATCCAATAGAGGTGCCCGCGCATTCAGATCTTCAAAAGCATCCGCACACCGAACAAATATCGGCGGGAACAAAGTTGTCTATCCATCACCGATTGGGTAGTCAAGGACAAACTTGGAGAGGGGGACTGCCCCATCACGAGCATGATCCACGAGATCCTCATGACGGAAACAACCCCAATCTAAGTCTATCAGTCCCACGAAATTTGCAGAAATGCAAAAAGCCATCGAGGAATTACAAGCCCGATCCGCCGCGACTAAGAGCTACCCCGAACGAAAGACAAGCCTTGTTCGCCATTATCTCCAGCGATCATGGCGGCCAAAGTCGAGAGAAAGTCGCAAAGACCACCACCAATTCCTATTTTTCGATCTTTGAGTCGGATCCTCATGTCCATCTCAGCAAATTTTCAGACTTTATGATCGCGACGGGGGCTACAGACGCGACGCAGTGCCGATCATTCCCCATGACTTTGGGTGATCGAGCACATAGGTGGTTTACCACTTTACCCGCTGCATCCATCACATCTTTCGCACAACTGGGACGGCAATTTTTGTCCCATTTCTCATCCATGTGTCCTCGCCCTGCGCCGAAACAAAGGTTGGCGCATTTTTCCCAATTAAAAGGTGAGTCTGATCGATCATACATAGAAAGATTTGATAAATGTTTATATGATGGAGCCCCAGTTGAAGAGGATGCTAAGATCCTAGCGGTGGTCGGAGGCCTGACTTTATATACAGACATGTGGAAGGCCATGCATCAAGATTGGCCGAACTCATACTCAGAGTTTAGAGAGCGAGCAGCTAAAATTATAGCCATGCAAGATTTGCTCGCACAACCACAATTGAGACAGGAGCCTATCGCTAGGAAAGCTTTTTAAAGAAAAACAATGAATGAAGGGTCTGATCCCCAAACCTCCTTCAAACCTTTTGAACAAAGAAATGGAAGAAATGCCCCTGAAGTCTTTTGGGCGTTCTGCGAAACTATCTTTAATCAAATTAAAGATCGGGACATGTTGGACGAAAAGCCAAGAAGAATTGTAATGGATAAGCGTCGACTTAACGCTTCCAAATACCGTAATTATCACGAAAGTACATCGGCACAATACGTAAAATTGCCGCGATTTACTCCGCCAACTTTGGAAGCTATATGAAGAAAATCGCTCTTTCCAGTTCTTAAAAAAGGCCGTGAACGAGGATTCGCGGACGAAAAGGACAGAAGACCGGGGGGAAAAGCGAAAGGTCGAACAAACATTTGACAAAGATCCCGGCAGAATCACGTAAGAGATCTGAAACGACCAAAAGAGGGCCTCCAACTGTGGGAAGAGGTCGAGAAAGCCAAGAAATCCACATGATACGTCCTGAATATGGTCCTGTGGGTGGATGTTACCAGGCGCCAACGTTATCTAACAGACGCAAAAAGATGGAGATGCGTGCCATGCAGAACATCCATCAGGTAAAGGTGGCGAGCACATCATCCAGTTCCCCACCTACACACCAAATCATTTTCTCGGAGGACGATCTCGACGGGATTATAACTCCCCATAACGACTCCTTAACCATCAGTGCTCGTCTCCTTGGGTTGAAGGTACATCGCCTCTTAGTTGATACTGGGGCTTATGCAAACATTTTGTTCGTTAATACCCTTCGCCAGATGGAAAAACAAGTTGGGGATTTGAGCAGTTATATTGAACCATGTAATCATACTATAATGGGTTTTGGGGAATCTGTAACCCGACCCTATGGTATGATTAGGTTAGGAGTCGAGCTAGAATCAACTTTGAATTCGGACATTAGACGAACTAGAATGTTAGATTTTGTAATCGTCGATGCTCAGTCCACTTATAACGGGTTTCTAGGTCGCCCGTTTATTCAGGAATTCAAAGCGGCCTGTTCCACGTATTACTATTGTGTTAAATTTCCGACACAAGATGGAACGGGGAGTGTAAAAGGAGATCAAAAGAAGGCTCGAGATTGTTTGCTGTCATGTGTACCAGAAAAACAAAATATTGTTAACATGATGGAACAAACAGGGGAGATTGGTGAGTCAAGCCGGCGAGTAAAAACACCGTCTAAACGTCTTCCGACGAACATGAGTTCGGCGAGCATAACTATTCGTGCAAATACAGAAGGCGCGAACATAAACTTCGGAAAGACAACTAGTTCCCCCGATCTCCTAGAACAAATGAATATTGATCAGCCGAACGAGCAATCGGACCTAGAGCCTCGCATAGGTTTTGAACCCATGGAGGTTGATGATGAGCCCCGAGGATCCATTCAAGACCCTCGGTGGAAGCAAAAAAAAAGGCCGACTCTCGTTGAGCAATTGGAACCAATCAAGATCGACCAAACAGCACTGAAGTTAGAAGTGTTCGTTGGTTCGCAATTACCGAACCAATCCGAAACGAAATAATTACTTTCCTTCAAGCAAATTTAGATGTGTTCGCATGGTCACACGAGGACATGGTTGGAATAGATCCGAGCATGCCCTGCCACTCCCTCAACCTTGATCCAATACAAGCTCCAGTTGTCCAAAAACGTAGAAAATTTAGTCCGGAAAAATATGCGGCGATGAATAATGAAATCAAAAAGCTGCTCGACAACAAACTGATCCGAGAGGTAAAATGCCCAAGATGGCTTAAGAACCTCAGTACTGCGTCAAAATCAAATGGATCTTGGAGACGTATATCGATTTCACCGATTTGAATAAGGCATGTCCAAAAGATAATTTTCCGATGCCCCACATTGATTATTTGGTTGATAATACAAAACGGCCATGAACTCATGACATTTATGGATGCGTTCGCTGGTTATCACCAAATACCAATGCATCCGGACGATCAAAAGAATACAGCATTCTGCAGTGAAAAGAACATGTACTGTTGGCAACGCATGCCATTCGGATTAAAGAATGCCGGAGCAACGTATCAACGTTTGGAACAAAATGTTAAGCGAACACATCGGCCGAACAATCGAGGTATATATCGATGATATTGTGGTAAAGAGCTTAACATAAGGAAGACCACATCACCCACCTCTCACAAACGGTTGATATATTGAGGAAGTATAATATGAAGTTAAATCCCAAGAAATGCGCTTTTGGGATTCATTCAGGAAATTCCTCGGACATATGGTTAGTCAATCGGGATTGATGCAAACCCATCAAAGATTCAAGCAATGCTCGATATGCAAGCCCCGTAAATGTGAAAGAAGTCCAAAAGTTAACCGGACGATTAGCTTCCGTAAGTTTCCATTATATCACGCGAAATGGGGACAAATGTAAACCTTTCTTTGATGCATTAAAGAAGGGGAAATTTCAAATGGACCGAGCATTGCGTAATGCATTTGAATCATTAAAGCAATACCTTGCAGATACTCACACTTTATCTAAGCCTATCCCAAAGAACAACTCTATCTCAGATCTTCTTTGCATCTCGAACATGCTATCGATCTTTGTGCTCGTCTGAGGCGAAGAGACAACACATTTACCCATTTATTATGTTAGCCAAGTGCTAAAAGAAGCCGAGCTCCGGTATCCTCCATTGGAAAAATTAGCATACGCCCTCGTAATGAGTGTGCGAAAATTGCGACCATATTTTTTCGACCACTCAGTTGAGGTATTGATCATGCGTTTCCATTAATGCCAAGTCCTCCAATCGACCCGATACTTGGGCGGTTGCTCAAATGGGCGGTGGAGTTAGGACAATTCGGCATTACTTTCGCTCCACGAACAGCAATGAAGGGCCAAGCTATGGCCGATTTCATGGTTGAGTTGACATATCCACAAATTCCTGACGAAATTGTCGATCAACCATGGCACATGTATGTTGATGGATCATCAACAAGTTCAAGAGCCGGAGCAGGCGTAGTTCTCATCAGCCCAACTAGGCAAACGTTTAACGCTTGACCATTAGATTTGATTTTCCGGCTACAAATAATGAAATTTGAATATGAAGCTTTGATCATTTGGACTCTGATGGCAATGACAATGGGAATTCAGAGGTTGATGATCTATAGCGATTCTCAGGTAATCGTTTATCAAGTAACAGGCGAGTATGAGGCCCGAGGCGAACAAATGGCACAATATCAACAACTAGCAAAAGAGTTGCTCGAGCATTTTGACCAAGTTTTCATTGAACAATTACCACGATTGGGTAATTCATTCGCCGATGCTTTGGCACGCCTGGCAACAGCAGAAGGAGTAACGAACACAACAGACATTGTGATCGTCCACGACTATATACGCCATCGCGAGGATTGCGATCGCACAGATAACAAGCGAACAAGAAACTTGGATGACTCCAATAATGAGTTATTTACAAAAGGGACTTCTCCCTGAAAATAAAGCACAAGCTACTCGCCTCAGATTACAGTCTGCTCGATATACTATTATAGACGAGCATTTGTACAAAAGAAGCTTATCTCTTCCACTTTTGAAGTGTATTACTCCTGAAGAGGGACATGTACTTCTGCAACAAATCCATGATGGAGTGTGCGGAAATCATACAGGTGGGCTCGTCCTGGCACATAAAATAATCGAGCAAGGTTATTATTGGCAACCCTTAAAAAAAGGATTCGCTTGCATACGCTTCGTGCATGTTATCGATGCCCTGTACATGCTCCACTCATTCATAGCCCACACCAAGAATTAGTATCGGTTTATAGTCCATGGCCATTTGCTAAATGGGGATCGATTTAACCGCCCATTTCCTCTTGCACATCGGGAGTTAGATATCTTTGTGGTAGCCGCTTGATTATTATACTAAATGGGCGTAGTTTTAGGCAATTGTTAAAATCACCGAACAAAGGATGTGGAACTTTGTTTGGAAAAACATCATCTGTCGATTTGGGCTTCCCCAATCATTGGTCACGGATAACGGCAAACAATTCGATGGAAGTGAATTTAGACAAAATTGTGCTCGCTGGGGGATAAAAAAGCACTACTCAACTCCATATTATCCCCAGTCAAATGGTCAAGTCGAAGCCGTCAATAAAATTATCAAGCATACCCTCAAGGCTAGACTTGATAATTCGAGGAGGATAAATGGGTGAAGAATTGCCTGAAATATTGTGGGCTTACCAACAACTTTCAGAACATCAACTTGCAGAGACCCCTTTTGCTTTAGCATTTGGTGCGGAGGCTGTTATACCCGCAGAAATCAAAGTTCCAAGTCATCGAACAATGACTTTTGGAGAGCATATTAATGACCAGGCGCTCGCTCTGAATTCAGACCTGTTGGAAGAAAAAAGAAGGCGGAGGTCGATTTCAAGAATGCTATGTACAAAAAGAGATCGAAAAAAAGTTTTATAATTCCAAAGTCCGAATCGCAGTTCAATGTGGGCGAAATTTGGTTTTAAAAAAAGCGTCGATGGGGGTACCCAGTGGTGTGTTCGGTCGAGCATGGGAAGGTCCTTTTCGAGTCACGAACGTTTACCAAATCCAGGGCATATGACTTGGAGGACTGAATGGTGTCCCATTGTCTTACTCGTGGAACAGCGTCAAATTTGAAAAAATATTATCAATAAAGGCGAGTATAGTATCGGCCGAACAAAGTTAAAACAGCTAAAGCGAGCATATTGCTGGCCGAACACAACCAGCCATTCAGTCCAAATGAGTAGGACGATCATAAAAGAAGAATATATTATTTTCGATGCATATCTTCAAGAAAAAAGCTGGACAGCACTATTGACAGACAGGAGATACGTGTCAGAACGAGTTGTCAATAGAAGATACGTGTCGGAGCAAGTTGACAAGTGGTGGCAGCCATGCAGGGATGAGTTAATTGTTTGAGCAAGAGCTGTCAAAAAGCCGAACAGATGTCAAAAAAGGAGAAAAAAAAGAGAGCTAGCACCCGATTATCTATGCCAAAGACTAGCTTGGGGCGATTCTATAAATAGGGGCATACTTATGGTTAAGAAAAGCAGGAAAAAAGGGAAAAAAAAAGATGAAGAAGAAAAAAGATAAAATACTGCGATTCTCAGAAGGAAGATGGTTTAGTATGCCCCCAGACGTAGAAGAATTCAGCTTTCGGTTCAACAATCATTCAGTTGAATCAAGCGTCTGCCCTGATACGAGTCTTTTACCCCGTATGACTTTGCGAGCACAGGTTGAAGCCCGTTCCGGACTCAAGATGCTCGGCAGTGTCATGGTTGCCACTCCACGTTACTCATCGCTTCGCGATGATGACCAGCCGAAGTCCCCTATGCATCCCCAAAATCTCCTCCGGGGGGGAGGGATGTCATAGTGTCCACCCAAAATAAGATGCCGATCGCTGATGCTCGGGCATCTCTTTGGAGGGGACGAAGGTCTTGAGCTGAAATTTTGCTTCGCAGACCTATTTTTAGGCGAAGCGAGAATGCGCGCCACATGCTCATGCTGCATGGCACGCCAAGATAACCGCAATTCTTGTCCAGGAGGGACAAAAGTTTATCTTCTTCTTTGCTGAGCATGTTACAAAGAAGAAAGGGTAGATAACTGATGTGCCACATCCTTGTCAACATCAATTCCGCGGACAAGGTGAGGCCGGTTAAATTGTCTACTCAAGACAGATTTAAATTCAAAACCCCGGTCCGATAACAATAGTTGTGTAATAGATAGTCTTCTTCATGAATGAACGATGTAATAGAATACAAAGTGTTGCAAAAAGAAAAAAGAAAGATATATGTACTTTTGTTCTCTAAAGAGATTCTAGTTCAGTTTATTTGAGGTCGCACCTAAGCCGGACGACCAACAAAGACGAAACGAGCCCAGTCTATGTTCACCGACGAACGAATTCAGATTCTCGATTCCCCGCAAAGAAAAAAGCGAGTAATGGGTACGCCGCGGTCGATAAGTTTACTAGTACTTACAGATACCAGAAGACGCGAAATGGGTGATGAAATACGTGGTCGCAGCTAAATAAGACGGCCCGAGTAATGGCGTGATCGCACCTAAATAAGACGATCGCAAGACTAAGAAAGGGGGTTCATAAAGTAACCCATCTGGTGGCACCCTAAATAAGACGATCAACCGATTGCAACGCTAATAAGACAATCAAAACCGAAAAGAAGTCGAGAGCGGCATAAAGCCAACCCAATGTTCGAATTCATTCAGAAGAAAAGAGGCAAAAACTGGAAAGCAATAAAGCGAACGTAAAGCAACAAAGAAAATATCGAGCAACACAAGTATCAACATTCATCCTCAACAAACAGGTTAGAGGAAACAATTCAATATGAAATTCATTTGTTCAATTGAAGAAATATTCGGACAAAAGAAGAAGTATCAACAAGAAACAGTTAAAGATATATTGTTCGAATTAAAAAGTGAAGAAGACAAAAAGTTACACAAGTCTTACAAAGAAAAAAGACATCAAGGCATAAAGTCAAAATTAGGGGTAGATGGAAGAGAAATGTCGAACACATTATGTTCGGGTCCCTCAATGCCTTCTTCAGATGTCCGGGTATCGATGCTTTCATTTGGGGCGCATTTTGCTCGATTCTTTGGAGGTTCTTGCTCATCCTCATGCTTGATTGATCCCAGATTCAGTGTGAAGATTTTGATCGGCAACCTCAGTAGCAATAACGTCTGAGTTCTCCTCTTCATCCGGAATTGGATCGTCAATTTTGATCCCTTCAGGAAGAACGGAAAAGTCACACAGACCATTCAAATCTGACATTGGGAGGTTCGCGATCCGAGGGTTATCAACCGTGCATCTTCTTTGAAAGTCGGATATGAGGGGGCAATTTGCTCATTGTTGAGTGTGTGGCGAAACGATCGAATAAAGATCGGCAAAAAGCGCAAATATCTGAAAATTAGACATGGAGTCAATGTATTCGTCGTCATGCAACTTAGAGTTTTCAAGGCCTAAACGAGTGTTAGTCTCTTCAAAGAACGATGAGTCATTTGGCCAAGTTCGTCCCTCTCACTTTCCATTTTTTTCAACACCGGCCCAAAGTTTACTGGCTCAACATTCATTTCTTCTTGAGCCCTTTCAGATATTGATCACCTCCTCCCAGGCCCGATTCAAAGGCCTCTCTTGTGTGACGAGAGCATCCTCTTGAGCTAGGCGAGCATTCTCTTGAAATTGGCGAGCATCCTCTCCGAGCTTATTGGCGCCGAATTATCTACAAAAGCAGTTTTGCTCTGAGCCAATTTCGGTTCATCACGGACCTCGTTCATTTCGATCACTTTGTCTTGAAGTTCTAATCAAAGCCAAATAATTGGCTTGGATGTTATGACCGAGCATAAGCTTTCTCAAGAGCGACCAAAAGATCGACCTGAAGCACCAGCCCCAAACGCATAGTTTCCAAGGGGGTGGGACCGTAAATGAGACTCCTCCAGTCGATAGTCCACGCGAACAGAGTCCGCAAGCTTTTTGAACATGCTCGCACTTTGAACTTTAAGAACACTTTCGGCGAGCAAAAAGTAATTCTTTAGGTCGGGCATTAAGAGCGACAACCTGCTCAACCTACGGTATATACATATTTGACCAAGTGAGTATAGAGATATCGACCCGAAACCAAAAGCGACACTGAGGCGAGCAAAATGTACTGCCCACGCCGAAATGGATCCCATCCCCAGGAATGATTTATCTTCGGAGATCGTAGCTCGGAGTCTATCGAGTCCATGATCGAGGTCCAAATTTTGGGAGGAGAAGATGTGCCAACTTCCATTTCGACAAACTGCGAAATGGGACCAACAATGTAGCGGCCGCTCGATCGCCTCGGCGGTAGGGTCCGAGTCGACCGACCAGATATCGATCTTGTTTGAGTTTGCTCGGTTGGCCCTCGCTCGGTTAGGCCTCGTCGCTCGGGCCTGTTAAAACGCAGCCCCTGCTTGGCGATCTCCACCCTTGGTCTTTTTCGGTGGTGGGTTTGTTCATGACCCCATGCTCACCGAATTAAGGAGCCCCTCTCGTTTCGACTTGATTCTCCGGGGACGGATGAGGGTCGTTTGGCCTGCTTTCGCCTCCACTCTACATTCATTTGAGCTTCTCGCTCAGCCTGAATCCGAGCAAGTTCCTGTGGCCTCTTTCTTCGAGCCATCTCAGTGTGTTCAGACGCTTACTCACACATGGTCACAAGCTGGAAAAGCTATAAATAAAACGAAATCAGAATCAACGAGTGACAGCGAACAAAAAGACACAAGACTTATACAAAAACAAAAGATAATCCTTACCGGAAGGATCAACAGCAACGAGATGATGAGGAGGCACGAACAAACCTCCTTTCTTTCTCTGTTCGGCAGTGTTCAAAGTTATCACGGATCTTTCTGAACGAGGTTCCAGATCAATCTGCCAAACGCTGCTGAAATATCCGTCGTTTGTCTCCTTATCCGTCGCGGCTGGAATCCCTAAAATAAAAAGTGAGTTAAAATCAGTTCAAATTGAAGAATGAAAGATACAAAATCACTTACTTCGCACACTCAAGTCGATTGGGGATGTCCAAACGAGCATTTGGCTCGCTTCAGAGGCGGGCTTTTCAATCGCCCCCTCACGAACCGAAACTTCTCTTTCCAACATCGATTTTGTTCGCACATCCTCGATAATTTTGCACTTGGCGTTAGCTTGCATAAACAACCACCCATGTTCGCCCCTTCGGACGAGTCAAGTGCACTAACCGAGCAAGTTCACCTGCGAAGGATAATACCTTGGCTTCATTTTGCCGAACAACGTCAAAAAACTCATAACCATATGCCATCCATTCGGTTTAAGTTGTGTAATGGAGATATTCCATTCCACGAGCAAACGGGTAATTGCCGGATGGAGAGGAAATCGAACCAGCCTCCATGGTGTCCAAATTCACGGCAACACAACCCTCGGGGGTTGGTCGGCCCGCTCATCGTGGACCGGTGCCCGAAAAAAAGACATCCTTAGGGGTTTCATAAATTCTATCAAATTGGTGAAAGCATATCTACATCAATTATGCTCGCCCATTTTGCTCGTGGGTACTCGTTCTCTACACTAATCCTATGAGGTTGTTCGGCAAGCCAAAATTATAACGAGCATTATACTCGCTATATGTTGGATCGTGAGGAACACCAACAGTATACCAAGTTCGAGTTTTGCCCACCATCTACACCTATGTTCGATTCGACTAAATTCTGATTCTTAAAATTTCCCCCCAAAGAAAGATATCATTTCTATCTACATCAACATTATCAATAGCCCTAGACCTAATTTGAATTTGGGGCGAAGAATTATAATCGTAATCTCCAACGAATCATTACGGGACAAACCCCTATCCGAATTCGTTTGGGCTTTATCGGTCGAGAAGAAAGAACGGTAAATGGTTGCGAAATTGCCAACGGAATCCCTCAATTCGAGGTATTTGCCTCCGATGTGCTTACATTATTACGGGGATTCTACTAATGGGGAAGGCGAAGGAACTATAATGGTCGGATTGAATGAGGAATTGAGCAAAGAGGCCATGATTATAAAGTAGAAGAAGAATCTTGGCGATTACGAATGAATTTCTTCACCGAACAATGAATCCTTCATTGAAACTTTCGAATCGCGGAAGACGATAAAAGAGTAGAGGAGAAAGGAAAAAATTTTAAAGTAGAGAAATATGATTTAAATAGACACCGGGTACTAATTCGAAGTTTCAGCGCGGAATTCGAAGCGATGCCAAACATGGCCCAATCAGATTTTAACAGCCGGGCCCAATGTAGAATACAAAGCGACCCGGCTGGGGGGTATTGTTGTGTTCGATATAATAAATCAGGATTAATCGAACATCAAAGAGCGACACGTGTAATGTTTGAATATAATAATCATGTCCGGTGGATGAGTTACTTTTTGTTCGCCAACTGATCAGAATTGCTCGGCCAGCCTACCGAACAAACGTAACCAGGTCAGTGTGTTCGAACTCAAATCTCCTGAAGAACTGACATCTCAAAAGCGACGAACAGAAAGTCCAACCGAACAAAAGATTAATTCTGACGATTAAAAGAGCGTCCTACAGACGACGTTTGTACAAAGATCAATCTAGAAGATGAAGTCAGAAACGTGGCAACACCACCGGAGTTCTTGCATGATCCAAAGAATCCAGCACATGCTTTACCAATCCAGCTCATGCTTGACGAAGTACGATAAATGGAAGAAAAAAGAGGAGGAAAAGGGTTGGTTCAGAAAATAATCCCAGAAATATAGCCTACAAAAAATCCCCTGAGAGGTGAGGAACAGAAAAATTAGAGTGTTCATCCACATATATGAAAAACCCTAGAACTCATTCGATAACCTGCATCGATTCATCTTCATAAGATGTATCAAGAACTGTACGTGTAAAGCTCATAATACTACATCCTGGCTTGGTATGCCCCCAGAGTAGTCATTTGATGACGAACTGGGTCAACAAATTCATCTTATTTACTGTTTATCTTACACGTATATGTTTTGTTTGCGAGTTGTAATTAAATTAGCCACATAATACTCATCAACCTAAAACGACTTCATGACACACATGTGTCTTGAAATGTATTCAGAGGCGCAGACGCTTTGAATGGATCTCGCTAGTCGCCCTCGACGCTATCTTTGTTACATCTATATCTCCTCTCTTAACGATTTCTCGTATAAGATGTCTTTCCTTTAGTGTGTTTGTTTGACTCGTGGACTCTTGGTTCTCTTGAATTTGCAAATCGCTCTCCCAGCGATATTGCTAGACAAATTGAGAACACCATCCAAGTCCACTAAGAAGATCTAGAGCCCAATCGGTTCTTTCACCGCTTCTGGCAGCTACTTACCCGACTTCCATGGTTGAGTCGGTGATGCATTTACATTCACACTCGCCCATTTGATGGCTACACTTCCCAAATGGAAACACACTAACTGAGGCAGATAATTTATGGAATCTAAATCTGATTGGAAATCCGAGTCCGTGTAGCCGATGGGGATTGGAGTATCTGACTGTCCCGAGTTCTTTTCAGACACTTCAGAATGTTTTTAACTGTCGTCCAATGCGCTTTCCATGGGTTACGTTGATATCTTGCTACCATGCCTACGACAAAGCAGATATCCGGTCTCGTACACAGCATTGCATACATAAGGTTTCCAACAGCCGAAGCACAAGGAATGTCTTTCATGTCATCTATCTCCTTTTGCGTCTTAGGGAACATTTTCTTGGATAGATGGATTCCAAGTCTGAAAGGTACAAATCCTTTCTTGGAATCTTGCATGCTGAAGCGTTTCAAGACAGTGTCTATGTATGAAACTTGCGATAACCCAATCATCATTTTCTTGCGATCTCGAGTGATCTTGATCCCAAGGATGTGTCCGGTTTTCCCTAAGTCTTTCATATCAAACTGTTTTGAAAACCATGCCCTTACGTCTGATCACACCTTCACATCGTTCCCGATGATCACAATGTTATCTACTTATAGTACTAAGAATACCAATGCAGTTCCGACACGCTTTTTATACACACAACTTTCAAATTCGTTTTGATCAAACCCATAAGACTTTATTACATGATCAAAACTTTGGTTCCAAGCTCTGGATGCCTGTTTGAGTCCGTAAATGGACCTCTTGAGCTTACAAACTAGGTGTTCTTGGCCTGTTTCAATGAAACCTTGGGGTTGTTGCATATAGATCTCTTCATCAAGACTTTCGTTAAGGAAAGCTGTCTTGACATCCATTTGCCAGATTTCAAAGTCGAAATGCGCAGCAATTGATAAGAGAATACGGATGGACTTAAGCATGGCTACGGGCGAAAAGTTTCCTCATAATCGATCCCTTCTTTCTGAGTATAACCTTTCGCCACTAGTCTTGCTTTAAAGGTTTCAACCTTCCCTTCCGGTCCTCTTTTCCTCTTATATACGCACTTGCATCTAATGGGTTTGACCCCATTAAGTGGTTCGACTAGCTCCCACACTCTATTATGAAACATAGAACCCATTTCGGCTTTCATTGTTGTTTGCTAAGAATCTGCATCCTTATCTTGGAGTGCCTCGTCATATGTCCATGGGTCTGATTCAACTCGTCCGGGAATCAAGTCCGATGAATCTCTCTGACTGTCTAACAACCCTCCCACTACGACGAGGCTCCGGTTGTGAAAGCGTATCATTTGGTATATCATCTAGTACAATTGGCACCGAGGTTTGCCCTCTAAGCTCATTTAAGGTAATCTCACTTCTGGGTTTTCTTTGGTTCGTATAGTCTTCTTCCAAAAAATCTAAAGTGGGTGCTGATGACCACCTTTTGATCTTCGGGACTATAGAACATACACCCTTTTGTTCCCTCGGGGTATCCTACAAACAGCCTTAATTCTGATCGAGGATCCAATTTACCGGCTTCCTTGTCCAACACGCAGGCCGGACACCCCAAAATTCTCATGTGTCTCATACTAGGCTTGCGCCCGGTCCACAATTCTTAGGGAGTTTTGGGAACCGATTTGGATAGCACCAAGTTCAGAATGTAAGTCGCTGTTTCCAAGGTATGATCCCAGAACGACTCGGGAAGATCCGCATAACTCATCATTGATCTAACCATTTCCAAAAGAATTATGTTTCTTCGCTCTGCAACCCCGTTTTGTTGAGGGGTTCTGGGTGCAGTGAGCTGGGATACAATCCCTTCATCAGATAAGTAGTTCAAAAACTCATTGCTGAGGTATTCGCCTCCACGATCAGATCGTAGAGACTTGATACGTTTTTCCCTATGATTCTCTGTTTGAGCCTTAAATTCTTAGAATTTCTCAAAGGTCTCAGATTCATGCTTCATAAGGAAAATGTACCTTGAGTAATCATCAATAAAATTACTCATAACCTCCTCTTTCTTTGGTTGACATTGGACTACATACATCTGTGTGAACGATCTCGAACACTTCTTTGGCCCTATTCCCCTTGGCTCCAAATGTCCTTTGGTCATATTACTCTCCAAACATGATTCGCAGGTTGGAATCGGTTCAACTTGGAGAAGACCTAGTGAACCGTCTCTCACCAACCTTTGGATCCTCTTTGGATTTATATGACCCAATCTTAGATGCCAAAAAAAAATGTCTCGCTTCACGCCCCGATGAACGTTTTCTTTTCTAAAACAAAGTTGATGTGTTATAGGATACATTTAAGTGAGTGGTGTGCAAGCTTAATTGTATAGAGATCATTCAACAACGTTCCATGATAGATAAATTTATCAAAAGAAAAATGGTAACAACTTTATTAAAAAGTAACCAAATATCCATCATAAAAGTTTAGAAACTGAAAACGAATTCTTTCTAAAATCCGGAATGTAAAGAATATCTCAAAAATTAAAAACTCTGTCTTCAAAAGACAAAAGTACACTTCTCCCATCGCTTCACCGCCACTCTCGAAGATCGCCCGGTGTGATGAGGACCTCACTCCCACTAAGTTGTCGGGTCCGCTTGAACCCCCGTAATGTGAAACAAACATGATTAGTGGATCCCAGATCCACCACCCACAAAAAATGGAGGCATACGCCGCTAAACAAGTTTCAACAACTAGTGCATGAGAATTACCTTTCTTTCCATCCCTTTTGGGTCTGGAACAGGCTGACCTCCAATGTCCTTTTTCACCGCAGTTGAAGCACTTCCCCTAGTCGCTTGTTCACTCCACCACCCTTCTTCACCTTATCTTTGCCATTGGCAACACTTTAGTTCACTTGCTTGTGGCCTTTGTTCCTTTTCTTGTTCTTACCACCCCTTGGTCTAGAAGAAGAAGAAGGTCCGTTTTGCCACCAAGACTTGGCTTTTACCTCCCTCTGCGAGACTAAAGCTTGCAACAGATCGGGCATCGAGAACTTCGATTATTCATCCGGTAGTTCAATCAATTGTTCAAAGCTTTTCGGGCAGAGAATGGAGCATGAAATCGATTTGGGTCTCGATATCGTGATTCGCCGCCAAGTACCTCAAGTTTATTAAGGTGAGCCATCATCCGGAGAACGTGCTCCCTTACGCGGCGTTCCCTCCACCATTTTCATAGAGAGCAAGTCCTCATGGTGATCCGGACGAGCCACACGGTTCGAATGTTGAAACATCGCTTTAAGACTAGTCATGATTTCCCCGCCGGTCTCAATGTTCTGGTGTTTGGGGTTGCAACACATCGGCCATAAAGCCAAGATGGTACACTTTGCCATTTTGTTAGACCGCTCCCGTCAAGATACTCTTTTCTTAACCGTTTTAGTGGACTCATCTGATGGTTTATCCGGTTTAGGTGTGGTTAGAACCCGTTATGGCTTTGTGCGAAGGAGGACAATAGTGAGTTTTCGATTCCAATCAACAAAATTTTCTCCAAAGGAGCAAATTGTCTTTTCAAGATATTGAATAGTGGATTAAAAGGTTGCGACATGATGAGCTGAAATAAATAATAATATGCATAAGCACAAAAATATCACAAGGTTTGATCACATGCATCATATTAAAATCTCAAAGAAAAAAATATGAACATGCATCAGCCAACATCTCAAAACAGTTTAAATAAGCCACGTGGGGTGGGTCATTATTTAAACACATTCAAGCAGGTTACAAACAAGAACGATTACAAACCTTTAATATCCAGATTAATAGTTGGCTCCCCACTTTTTGACCAATATAAAATTGACAGGACTTGAGAGAAGTATATGCATATCAATTTTATACCTAATTAATAACCATGATTAAATACAGGATTACTATTTCACTTTGATCGAGCCTCGTGGGGAGGGTCATCGTCGCCACTAGTAATAACCCACAATCATCCGTTTGGAATTCATTCATGTGAAAGCTATCTTTTGACCGGCCCCGTGGGGAATTTCTCCAAAAGAATTCACAAATAAATAAATCATGGAGGTCAAAATTAATTCAATTTTATTATCCGGAATAAAATTGTCAATTAATTATTTAAACATACTTAGTAATTTTGAAGGTGAGATTTTTCCATTTGGCAACTCCCATGCAAACACATTTAAACAAATTAAATAAAGCATAAGATAGCACAAATAAATCAAGCAAAACAGAAAAAATAAACATATTGGGCACAAATTATCCAATTGTCATGGTTTGATTTTACTTGGCTTGATCTTGAAGAAACATGTCTCGAATTAGCCCCACTCGTTCGTCTCGAAAAAATACTTCTTCTCGAAACGCCACGCCAGCAACCATGGCCAGGATGCACGCCGCATCCGGCCGCCACTTGCCTAAAACGACCTCAGCGGCCTCGGCACCGCCCGGGTCTCGCCGCCCGATGCCTCGGCACGCCTTTGGCGGGTGTCGGCGAAGCCAGCCTTTCTCTCGGCGTGTCGCGCGGATCCGTGTCGCGTGCTCGCCCCTACCGCCTCGCCCTCGACCTCGGCGACCAGCCGTCTCAAGGCCTTACTTTCGTCACCGCCCGTCGGCTTCGGCTTTGGTGTGCGCGTAGTACAGCGTCGCTTAGCGCTTCGCCCATGTGTCTGTGACCATTTTTCTCCAGCCCTTTCGGCCGGCCCGGCCTCCTACCCGGCGCCGCTTCGCCCGATTACGGATTTTGTCCTTTAATTCTCCGTCTCTTCGTTCCCCGATCCGGATACAATTTATTTACAAAAAATAAATAAACCTAGATCTAGACTAGTCTATTACATTGATCAAATCAAACAAATCTAGTCTACTCGTGGATTTTCTCACGAGGCAAAACAAATCCGAATCGAATCAATTAAAACCACAATTTATATGCATGCATAAATAAACACATTAAAATCCATGACAATTGGATACCTGCAAAACAGATCTAACAGTTCTACTATCCAATTTCAAATTTAATGTCCACGAATTAAATTACAATTTAAAAAATTCAGAGTCTTAAATCGTGGCTCGATACCGATTGTTGGGGAATGAGTTTGCATGATCTATTCGGGTGAATATTTAAATACAAATTTAATTCATTAATTATTACTAGCATGAATTAATCCTATATTAATTCAAATAATAATTGCAACAACATATCATGCATATAAAAGGCCACGTAAAACCTACGCATGCGAGAATCTACGGGTTTCGTGAACGCGTACCTCTCGGGATCGGCAAAGGACTTGGTCGGACGGACTAACCAAAAGGACTTCCCAAGTATTCCCTTAGCCCTTGCTCAACTATCCGGTGGAAGGACACTTGTCGAACAATTAACAAAAGGAAAAAATAAACTTTGTTGCACCACCTTTGTGGATTTGCTAATTTTTCCAGCACATGGAATTGTACTTGGGAATGAAACAATCATCCCCTATTTATAGGAGAGGAGTGGTCGAAATTTCTAGTAGAAAATCAATGTGGGAAAAGACTTTTCTTGATCACCAAGAAATCTTGAATATATCTCCTATATTCTTTTTCCCATAATTAAAATATTCCACAAAAATCCCACCTCCTCAATTATGGATAATTTTCGAAAAAAATGAAGCAAGAATCCAAGATTTGGATCTTCTTGAATTTATGAGATATTCTTGTATTTCAAGAAATACATATCTTCCATAATATCTTTTCAAGAAAATCAAGAAAATCTTTATTGCCCATTATATTCAAAAAATTTCGAAAATTCTATATAGATAACCAAGTGGGAGATTTCTTGAATTTAATGAGATAATCTTGTATTCCAAGAATATATATCTTCATTCCATAACAAAATTCAAAGAAAATCTTTCTCCCTCTTTTATCCATAAATTTCGAAATATTAGGGAAAAATTAAGCAACAATATTTATTTTATTTTAATCACCTTTTCAGTTAATGGACTATATGTTAGGCTACTCAGGGGGCCTTTAGGAGAATTAAGATTGGACCTTCTAATGGACCTTGAATATCTAATATTGAGCCACAATATAATTCAAGCCCATAAATATTAATTAATCCCACTACATAATTAATATTGCAATATCCATCTTAACCCATATTACAGTCAATATGGCTCCCGGTCATCATTTCCCGTGTTTAAGATTATCTAGCCCATTAATTAATTCAAGCCACTGAAATAGCTTTCCGTTAATTAATATCTTTTGTCCTTGGTCAAGGAGCGGTTCAACATTATTATCCATACCGGAAACTAATTCCACTTGCAAGATTTGGTATGGTAAAGCTTATGAACCTCCCAAGAGGGCAAATCAAACAAGCGTACTTGCACACGATTCTTCGTATTAAATCTTAGCAATCACATGTGACCAATAATATTGCCCAAGATAAAAAGTATTGAATCTCTCTGATTCGCTACCCATGATAAGTTAAAGCAATAGTTACCAATCCCACGTGATCCTATTTAAGGGACGAAGATTAAGAAACAACGAACCACTGAGGTCTAATTCTTCCTTGTTCAGTTCTGAAGAATTTATCCTCCTGTAGGTCCTATTCAGTGCATCAGCCATGCACTAGTGTAATCTCTTGGTCAAGACAAACCAATCTGAGCCTTACACCTCAACCTTTCGTGATGGGTTGCTCATTTCCATCTCGGTCGTGAATGGCGTACTTTTAGTTACAAGGGACTGTTAATTTAATCTTCTGTGATCTGATATCACTAAATTAACTACAGTGTAACACGTACGAATTATTGAACAGTTATGCAGTAAATATATGCAACATTCAATCATATTTAAAGCATCAGTGATAAACAATTTATTTCAGTAAATAAGTCTGAAAATTCAGTTTCGATTATACAAAGTAAAAAGCATACTTTTCAGTATAATCCCAACACCTCACCGTCTTCAATAATACACCAAGCAATGTCATGGTCAAGCTCATTCTTGTCAATGTGTGTATCGGGTGAAAATTCCTCCTCAAGCTCACGATTCTCACATGAGCCAAATTGACCAATTACACCACTCATTTGATTGGACTCTTCCCATTTTTTCATCTTTTCATCATAACATTTATTGATTCGTTGACTGTCTTCAATGAATTTTGCTAGTGCATCTTGAACGGCGGACGAGGCTTCGTTGTGACAATCATCTTGATAATATGAGGGGACTTGTTGCTTTTGATAATTGTAGTAGACGTTCCCCCAATTATCGTACCAACACTCTTCTTGTTGTGGAGGATAAACTATACGATTATAATCAAAGCCTTATCGTAATGGTTATATCCTTCCATCGTTTCAAATAAATGCATACCTCCACAAAAGATCAAACATCAAAGCTCAAGACAAGTATTAGCAACGTTAGTAACAAAAAAGAAAAAGACACTATTAACTACGTTCAATGAACAACGAGTTATACTATTCACCAACTAATCCCCGACAACGGCGCCAAAAACTTGACACGTGTTTTTCAACACTCACCTCTCAAGTATAAGAGGATCGTTGCGTGCTCGGTTAAATATCGATCCAAGGGACTAGTGGTGAGAATATAGCCCAGATGCTATAAGTTGTCGCATGATTATAGTGTGAAACATGTTTGGTTTTTTCGAGTTAAAACTAAATTATCAACAAAGCAAAGATTAACAACTAGAAAATTCAACAATCAACAAGAAAGCAATTAGGCAACAAATGATTTTGTTTCCAAGTGTGAGATGAGGTGTTCGGGTGTTTTTCCTTGTGAGACGATTATCAAAAGATTAATTATGGTATTTACCTCTATTTCCGGTTATTCCGTAAGAGCGATCACTACACAATATACCATTCCCGTACTTGGTAAGCCTAGGTTCCGATATCATTTGGAATCCTAGGATCAGGAGGAGAATCTGCCCTTTCTAGCCCGGGAAATTGCACGGATAAGGTCCTCTAATTAACTAACTACTCCGTCTCCGTATTTTCCCACTTGTATGCTAAGTTTAATTCTCCTATATGCTCTTCACTCTCCACTCTAGGTGTTAACTAAAGTAGTTAATGTAAATTAGGGGGGTTCTTATGTTTCTATCAAACTCTCGTTTCAATAGAGCATAATTAACTCAAATCCGGTGAATTAAACCAATACCCATATGTCTAATCCCATCTACCCAACCCTCGTTACGATAAACTAGCATAAACACACAAGCTCATAGCAAAACCCAACCAAATTGAACAAGCAAATTCCCATAATCTAAAGGATCAACATTAATAGAGATAAACAATCATAATCAAAACAATTAACCACTCATCATCACAATTCCAAACACCCAAACACTAAGAACCTTAGCCTATGGTGCACAAGGCAAAACACATGGCTAAACAACAATAATTCAAGGAACCCATAATAAAATCAACAAGTAAAATGCAATAAAAAGTAATAATCACCTCTTGGAAGAAATTGTAGCATAAAAGCATAAATAAACTCACAAATCCTCTTTGAATCCTTGCTTGAAATGTAAATAAAGCTAGAACTAAGCTATTCTATGAAGATCTAAACTATTTATGGAAGAAAATTTGAAAAACTAGAAAAACTATTACTTGAAACTCTAAAAGGTATCACTTGCTTGCTTCCCTATCTCTCCCCCAGCTGCTGAATGAATGAAAAATGAGCTTGAAGGCTTTTATATGCATTTGAGCCAACTGGCACGTGTTCCTAGCTCAGATTTGAGAAACTCAGGATTTTTGACGTGCTCGACTCGAGCAGAAGTGTTCGACCATAAGGGAGGTCGTGCACGGGCGAAATCGTGTTCGCATTTTCACTTTTTGGGCTGCTCGACTCGAGCAGTTGTGCTCGACCAAAATTTGGTCGAGCAGCTCAAGAGTTTGCCAAACTCACTGTATAAAATGGCGTGCTCGACCAAAAATGCCGAGCAAGGTTGCTCGACTCGAGCAGCAGGTCGAGCAATTGCAGGTCGTGCACGACCAACTTTGAATTTTCAACTTGTTTTGACTCGTTTTCTTCATAACTTGAGCTCTCGAACTCCGATTGACTTGGTTCTTTTTGCGTTGTGAACCTCACTTCAAGATCTTTCATATGGTTCTATATTTGACTTGACTCTAAATAATATTGAGCTCGTGTTTTGCTTCCAAAATCCATAATTTTCCTACAAAGATAGCAAAACAAAAACCTTTCTCATTTCAAGTGCAATAGTCCAAATTGAGCAATAAAAACATGAAATTGAGTCAAGAGTGAGCAAGAAAAGCACATAAATCTCAAGCAAAATCACCACTAATCAGGAGCTAGAGTTGTACACTGAGGAGGGGCTACTGAGTTTGAAAACTGATTATGTATCAATACTTATTAAGTCAGGAATGCTATTAGCTGTTGAGAGGGATCTTAAGCAGTATACTGAAATTCAAGTTGAGGTGATGAAGGATGGTGAACTGATTGCTGAATTTATGGGTGGAACTGATGTTGTGGATGTTGATAGTCAATCTGAAAGTGATGTTTCTAAGAATCAGAGGGTCGAAGTTGATGAGGGGGATGGATTAAATGTGTTTGAAGCTGATGAGGGATTAAATTTGGTTGAAGCTGATGTCGAAGATGGAGCAAATCAGACTGAAGAGGCTCCAAACCATGATGATGATGATTTTTGGAAGATGAATTCTTGGAAGCCTGAAGTTGCTCCAAATCAAGTGGAAGAAGATGAAGTTGCTCCAAATCAACAACTGAAAGAACCTAAAGTTGCTCCAATGTAACAAGTGATAGAACCTGAAGTTGCTCCAAATCAAGTGGAAGAAGATGAATTTGATCAAAATCAAGATCAATTCATGGAAGTTGATGATGATTTTTGGATGCCTGAAGAGAAAGATCCTGAAGATGACTTAGTTTCTCAGATGCAAATGCAAAAGAAGAAGAGGCAGTGCAAGCAAGTTGTAGTGGATGAAGATGACTTAGACCCTCATAGTGACAATGAATCTGATTTCATAGGTTCAGAGTCAAGTGGAGAAAGATTACTTGATGATATAATCTTTGATGAAAACATAGATGGTGAAGTTGAGTGGGCAGGTTTGAAGTTAGCAGATGAGATAGGTGAGAATGGGAAAGAGCCTGGACAGTCTGAAGATGACAGCATGGAAGAAGAATTGATAGATGATGAAGAGCTGGACAGTGTGGATGAGGATGAGGATGAAGAGGGGGGAAAGAACACAGTGATTGATAGAAGCCTTGTCTTTAGGCCATCACAAGTCAGTAATCCTAACTTCTTTCTTGAACAAATTTATACAACTAAGAAATTGTTCAAAGAAGCTGTTAACTGTCATGGGGTCAGGACTGTAAGATCATTATTCTTTCTGAATAATGATGGTAGGAGGATGTATGCAAGGTGTAAAGTTGAGGGTTGTGATTGGGGGATCAATGCACTTAAGGTGAAGGATGAAGAACACTATCAGATCAGACACTACAACTCTGCACATGATTGTGCAAGACAATATCATGTGAAGAATGTCAGCACATCCTGGTTGGCAAAGACATTTGAAAATGAGTGGAGGTGTGATCCAGGCAAGAGGGCTGGACCTTTTAAGAAGAAGGCAATGCTGAAGTTGGGAGTTTACATCTCAAATACTCAGGCCTACAGAGCCGAGAACAAAGCACTGAAAAATATTGAAGGTGATGGTGCAGAGAAGTATGGGAAATTGTGGGACTATGCTCAGAGTTTTCTTGAAAACAACCCTGGATCAACAATCATTCTAAGAACTGAGGGGAACAGTGATAAGACTACACTCTTTAACAAATTTTATATTTGTTTGAATGCTTGTAAGAGGGGTTTCAGATCTGGATTAAGGCCATGGATAGGAGTTTATGGTTGTCATTTGAAATGGAGTTTAGGTGGAGTACTTCTTACTGCAGTTGGCATGGACCCTAACAATGATCCATACATTCTATCATATGCAGTGGTTGGTAGTGAGACTAGAGAGAATTGAGAGTGGTTCTTGGAACTGTTGAAGGAGGATTTCATAGGTGATCGGGAGGGTAGCTTCATCTTCATGTCTGACAAGAAAAAAGTATGATCCCTGCATTTGAGAGGGTGCTCCCCAATGTTGAGAATAGATTTTGTGTAAGACATTTGCATGGGAACATGAAGAGAGCTGGCTACAGAGGTGATGAGTTCAGAAAACTGCTATGGGGAGCTACTAAGTCTTTGACCATAGCCTCTTTTAATAGAGCAATGAGGAGGATAGGGGAGAAAGATATAAGATGCCTAGAGTGGCTTGCTGATAAGCCTCATGCACAGTGGTCAAGATCCCACTTCTCTCCAGAAGCTAAGTGTGACACACTAGTGAACAACATGTGTGAGGTGTACAATGCATGCATTCTAGAAGCAAGAGACAAACCAATTCTGACAATGTTGGAGTGGATCAGGGAGTACATAATGACAAGAATTCAATCCAAGAGAGGCAGATGTGAGACCAAATGGGAAGGGAGAAAGGTATGTGCCAAGATCGAAAAAGTGATAGCACAGAGGAGGGAGGCTTCAAGGATTTGCCAGCCGGTAAAATCATCTGAACATAGCTATGAAGTATCAGGATTTGATAGTATAAGTTATGTTGTTGACTTGAAGGGACACAAATGTGACTGTATGGAATGGGATGTCAGTGGAATCCCATGCAAGCATGCTATAAGTGCAATTTGTTCTCAAGGGGAAGATGTAGAGGATTATGTACACAATTGTTACTCTATTCAGGTGTACAATTCAGTGTATTCTCACTCTGTTCCCCCCATGAATGGTGAGGAGTTATGGAAGATAACTGGCTACATACCCCCCTACCACCTAATTTTGCAAAGAGGAAAGCTGGTAGGCCTAATAGAAAGAGGAGAGAAGGTGTTGGTGAAGTAGAAGTGAACAATCAAGGAGAATGCAGTCAAACTATGCCTAGGAAGCCTTACAAAGTCAAATGTTCATTTTGTCATGAAACTGGGCATAACAAGAAGGGCTGTAAAACGAGGAAGATTGATGAGGCTATGATAGCTGAGGAACAGAACAATGGAGCTGATGAACCTGAAGAAATGACTCAAGGAGAAGACATTCCACCAATGACTCAAGGAGTTGATGAACCTGATGTTGTAAGTTCTCATTCAATAATTCTGTTTTATCTATACTTTTCTCTAAACTGATGAACTTGTACATTTGTAGGAGGTTCCTCTGATCAAAAGGGCCACCACAAGGAAAGGGAGGGCAAAATTAGTTGTTGTCTGAAAGAAGAAGAAGAAGAATTCAGTCTCAATTGGAGAATCTTCAAGGAGTGCAGCAGAGGATGTATGATTATGTCATTTTTTATACAGTTGCTCATTGTATTTCTTTTTATGTTCATTACTAATCCATTGGGTTTATAGGGGTCAGCTACATCATTTGCTCCCAACAGCTTTATTGGAGGAGGACCAATACAGAGGGTTGACCATGTAAGAGTGTTTTTCTTGTTTTTTAGGTATCATTGATTCATATGTTCATAGAATAACATGTTCTTAGTTGTTGCATGTTTCAATTATAGGTTCAGAATTCTGCTAGTTTTACTCCCAATAGTTACATTGGAGGAGATGTGGAGGGTCCATCTGTGGGAGATTCAACAGTGGCTGATGAGGATGGAATGAGTGTCACAACAATTGGGGGTAAGAAGTTTGTCACGCAGACCAGTCTCACAAAAGCTACTATGTCAAAGAAATTGAAAGGTAAAAAGAAGTAGATGAGGGTTGGGGTAGGTTAGGAGGATAGTTTTTTATCTTTTAAGCCACTACAATCTCATTGTCTTTTATAGTATACTGAAAAACTCAACTTTTGTGCTTATAATGGTATCAGATTGTGGTGACTTAAGATTGGTGGTACATTTGGCTTATATTTTGCTACTAATTGGTGATTTGGTATTAATGGGGTGGAAGTGATGTATATTTTGCTACAGATTCATGGTATATTTGGCTTTTAATGCTCTTAGTATTTGTTATTCATGGTATATTTTGTATTTTGTATTGATGGTATCTTGGTTTGAATTGTTTGTATGTATTAGATGGTGTTTGCTTAGTTTCTTGTATTTTGTATTTGAGTGCTGCAGATTGTTTGGCTGATCAGTAGGTTAGCATAAAACATAGACAAGATAGGACATTACATTAGATATCATTAGAACATACTAATGGGACATTACATTAGACAACTTTAGGACATACATAAGATAGGATATTAGTCCTAGAACATTTCAAAAGACAACCAAAATAGGAATCACATTCAGATGCAATAAACTAAGCAAACCACTGTAAGGCCCTAGATGCAACAATGAGAAGTAGTACAACCAAAAACATTTTTTTTTAATTTCAGTAGTTCCTTGATTGTTTCAGTCAGAACCTTGATTTCTTGAACCAGAATTTTCATCTCCTCAATCACCTTATAGTCAGTGTCTTCACCAACCCCCTTATTGCTATCTTCAGCCCCCTTATTGCTATCTTCAGCCCACATAAAAAAATCACATCCACCATTTCCACTTAGGGAGTCGGGACAGTTATGAAATAGTCTTCCTCTACTTCTAGGCTTCTGAGAAACGTACGTAAGACAAGCTTTCCCACAATAGCAAATAAGGTTGTGTCGGATTCGAGTGGGAGATGAGGAAGACATGGTGTGTTTAGGTGTTTTTGGATTTGGATTTAGTGTTGAATGTGTTGTGCTTCTTTTTTCATGAATGTGTTTTGTTGAATGTGTGAATATATGTGGAATGTATATATAGCAAAGGGGAAAATCTAGGCTTTGGGTTGTAATTGGTGGGAAAAACTTGATTTTCCCACCAAATTTTGACAAATTTCAATCTTATGGGACTGAAATTGACAGTAAATTGGCGCCCAAATGTTGTAATTGGGAAGAAATGGAACTTATAGGACCATATGTGCAAGTGGGCCCAGACAATTAATTGGTTAATTTGGTGTTAATTATGTTTCATAACGTATGGGACTAAAACTGTCAGTGGTTGAAAGATACTGCAAGTGGGCCCAGGCAATTCCATTGAAACGTTGTTGCCAATCAAGTGACATACTCTTTGTTTCATCTATAGAGTAAGGCATGAGCTTTTCATCTTAGTTATAAGATTAGCAATATAATGTAATCCTGAAAACAGGATTCAGAGCACTTACCAAATAGAATCAAGTCGAGGCTACTGTTAGGCATGTATTCGTAGATCAACATGCTCTCCTCTCCTTCAATGCAACACCCCAAGAGTCTTACCAAGTTCCGATGCTGAAGTTTGGCAATCAAGATCACTTCATTTTGCAGCTCCTTGAATCCTTGTGACGAAGTTTTTGATAAGCGTTTAACAGCAATTTCCCGTCCATCTTCAAGCACACCCTGTAGCCAAAACTTGGGAATGTGAAATGTTGTAAAAGAACTAAATCAATGCGTTTTGGATGGTATCATACCTTGTAAACAGGTCCAAATCCACCTTCACCTAGCTTGTTATTCTTTGAAAATTGGTCAGTAGCTCTCAAAATTACGGATAAGTTGAAGAAAGGCAACTCCGGATCCATTGCATGGCTTCCACTAAATGGCCCTGTTGTGGAACATGAGTAAGAGAAGCAAACACTAATTGATATTGTTGAAGATATTCATTTATCATCATACCTTGTTTTCTTAATAACTCATCCTTCTGCTGTTGCTGCTTCTTCTTCTTCTTCCGCATAAAAACCAAACCGAGACTCACACACACAAGAAGTATGCCCACCACTGATGTAACACTGGCTATGAGTTTTACTCTCGTTTTCCCTTTAGAGCCTCCTACCTCGTTAGAGCCTCCTATCACTTCATTCCAAACAAGTACAGTCAACATTTTCATTAATCCATCTGATACATAGCTTATGAATTTACGTGTTATTTCTATTTCGGTTGAATGAAATATCAAATTAAAACTTGAAGGTATTTAATGGGAGAGTGTTTATGTGGATAGTGTGTGAGTGCTAGTATATGAGTGTGACTTAGTAAATCAGAATTTTAGCTGAGAAGGAAAACAGAGGAATTGCAGAGTATTGAGAAAAGGTAAGCACTAGTGTAGAAGGGTTTCTACGTAAGCAAATGTTTTTTCTTATTATAAGCATAGGAGTACATATAGGGGGAGTAAGTCTGTTGAATAGTTTAACCGTTTAATTTTTTACCTTTAGTAGGTTTCCTGTGCATCAGGTTCACCGCACAACTCAAGTGCATTTTTGGAACGTGTAAGTTGTTTTCCAAAAACTTTTCAACTTGTTTACAGTAAAACGTTAAACTTATTCACACTGAACAAGTTGATCGTTTCACTGTAAATAAATTGAACGTTTCAGAAAAACAAGTTGCACGTTTAAAAAATGCACTCGACGCTGCATCTGGTGCATACAAGTTTATGCTTCTTTTCATGTGTTTAATACAAAAATCACACAATTATATCTAAACCCTAAACTAGATTTGCCTAGAACCTTCTTATCTATAATATTAAATTCTACTGCTTAAGAAGCGTCCACAATTGATGAATGAAAATTCATCCATCCTCATTCTCTCTCCTTCACATCATCTCCTTATCATTAATTTTCAAATATTCAATTGTTTAAGCAAACTCTCACAATGGTTATCAATCATTCAACCATTCATACACTTTTTATGAGTTTATCACCTCATTTTTACTCACTTTATTACAAAAATCATTTTCTTTCTCCATCCATGTGTTTAGATGGATAACACTCTCTCTCCAATTTAAAGATCATCCACAATAATTTTAAACACCAACTTTCATCAATTCAATGTTTAAACACTATTTGGATAAACCATTGTAGATGCTCTACTGCTAACTGTGTTATTGTACAAATATGCAGCTCCTTCTAATAAAATTTATAAAAGTTAATTAGGTCAAACTCATTTTCAATAACCAATTTTTGACGAACTGTAGTAATAATAAAGTCATAAGCTTGATCAAGTTTGAATTAACATTACCTCTTTCTGCAGCAGCCTGATGTAAAGATCTTGTCCAGCCGAAGATATAAGTCTAATGTCGATCAAGTCCCCGTGATAAAACAGGCATCCACTTCCCTGTCCGCTGATGTTCAGCTGTGTGTAGGCCGTACAAGAACAGTTGTTAGAGCATTCACCTTCGCAATCCGAAAGAAGCGTTATCTGATCATTGAAAGTCGTGTTTCTCGAGTCTGGCAATTTAATTCCAGAGTACTTCAAGAACACGTCTCCTCCACACTCCAATGCAATCCTACGAACGCATCCATTCGACCAATCTGCTCTGCTCCGGTCTCTCGGGTCAAATTTTTCGAGACATCCACAAGGTGGCATGTTCCCAATGTTGCAAAGACCATAAGCACCGCATAGATTGTGCGTATCACAGTTATCTGTTGGCACGCCCCCGTATCTGGCCCATGACAGGGTCCGGTTATTCCACACCCAACGCGGTCCGCCATCCGGTCCCACTGTGGACCGGGTAGGAACCGATAGGTCAATTGTAATCTCCCCGTACTTAACCTCATTTTTATTCATCCGAAACGACAACAGGTATGAGGGATCATTCCCTGCGTCGGGTGCACCACTTAATCGTAGACCATTCCAGGGCCCGACCCTGTATTGCACATCGTCGCCCCGTTTAATCAACATCTGGGGATACCCAGTTGGATCGAAGCAAACTGTGAACTCTCCGGGAGAAGGATCGTCGTTGCTTCTCCATGACGAGAGGTAAGTCTCCACCCCGGTTACGTAATTCCATCCTATGCCCACCATGCTCGGTAAGTATGTGTCTGTTGGATGATCGAAACTCTGCCACACCAAATTCTCCGAGCTGTCCTTCACTACCAGATTCCCCGAGTCTAATAGCTGTGCTGATGGATTTCTCACAGACGTCGTCGTCGTGTTGGTTGACCATACTGGAACGGTGTCGTTTGGCCCATTAAAAAGTGCCAAAATTCCAGGCTCTGTAACTCTCAACACACCTGATGTAGTTGTGAGAGGGACTTCTCTGTTTGCAACCCAAACATATGTCCTCACTGGTATATTGTTGTACCATATGCCTATGTACCGACGATTCGTTGAATTTCCAGGGCTGAAAAACCCGAGTTCAAACATCCCACCTGATGAAACCAGTGTTTCTCCATCTCTAATGTTCTCAGAAGAAGTGATTGTATCAATTGCAGCAGCAGAAACTGCATGGATTATGAGGGAGCAGATCAACAATACAGAGTGTGATGAATTTCTTTGAGTTTTATCCATGCCTGCCGTTGTTAAGCCTGCTCCTCCCTGATATAGATCATAGAAATGTATACAAAATTCAAAATCAACAAATGAATTTTCTTCATACTATTGTTTAATACATGAGTCAATTTCGTCGACTCAGATTTAGTCATTCATCATACTATTATATTCTCGTTGACATTCATATTTTTATTATAAGCAATGTATTCTGTTTCACATTCCAGTTATTTAAATTAAAAAAAGTTTGAAATTTATGGCGTAAACGAATTCTTTGATTCCACACGCCAAAACCAAAAGAGGTATTCGTTGACTTAAGAAGGCATAGTGATAAAGTTTTCATTATGAATAATGCCACCCAATTTATTTATTTATTTTTTTATTTTTCAAAATTGTCACTCAAAACAATAAGAGAGACCTATTGATAGGTACATTTCAGAATTTACTAATATGTACAAAATAATTGCACATATATAGGTACACCTGTACTTTCGCGTGCAACTTTGACTATATATACAATTTCATTTACTTATTAGTAATATACATAAAAATTTTGTACTTATTAGTAATTTCCCCAAATAAAATAATTTTTGAATCTAAATACCTTCTCCTTGTTCGCCCCTGTGTGACGTTTGTGCGATTCTAGTGCGACCTTTATAGTCAAAATTTCCAAGATTTAGGTGTCCAGGAGTCGAGTCGGGTCAATATCAGATTCAAATTCGATTTAATCAGAAAATTTAGAACTCAAAGTTTGGTTGAGCTTATTCTTAGCACAATTTTTTTTAACTTAGCTCAAAGCCACCTTATATTGTCACAATCTTTAAAAAAATGTTTCTGAGCAGACGAATGACTCGGAAACTGTAACCATTAGAAATTTCAATAGCAAAATTGATAGAGGATGATCTCACTAGCATTAGAGAAATTGGCATATATTTTCTTAGAGTGATCTTAGTTAGTGTTTGCATGCACTTGAAATGATAGATTATCCCAGTAATATGTTAATTTTCAATTATAAACCAATAATATGATAAAAAAATGTATTCTCTTTTGGTCAATTGTATCTTAATTTACAAGAAAATTGACGATAAGAAAATCTACAAAAAGCTATCTTCCAAGGGGTAGTGTAATGGTAACTTGATTTGCTGAATCTGTAGCATTTAACATAGAAAAGCTCCCAACTGCATTATCTGTGAAATATGCAGGTTGTTTAGGCTCGGGAAGCGCAACTTCATTTCCGAGCATGAAAACCACGGACGACATGCTTGGTCTATCCTCCGGACTTGCTTGCACGCACAACAGCCCCACATGGATCGAGCGCAACACTTCAGATATGTCGAATGAGTCGCCTAGAGAAACGTCTACTAGTTCGTGTGACTTTTCTTCTTTATGAAGTGACCATGCCTGTACGAAATTCGATAAGTGAAGTTGACCAAAATGTAATTAATCGTATTAACTAGGAATTAATACTTACATATCCAACAAGGTTGAGATTTTTGTCGCTCGTATATAATTCTCTGTTTTTCTTTCCACAAACAATTTCTAACATGAGGATTCCAAAGCTAAATACGTCTGATTTGACCGAGAACAACCCGTCTATTGCATACTCTGGTGACATATATCCACTGCAAAAACACGAAAAAATTAATGTTTGCTGGTATATATTAATCATATGGGGATCAATTTGATATTTAAGGATCATACTATGTTCCGACAACTCTGTGCGTCTGAGCTTCAGTCTCGTTTCCTCCAAAACCTCTGGCTAGGCCAAAGTCCGATATCTTGGGATTCATGTCAGCATCTAGCAATATATTGCTGGCTTTGAGGTCTCGATGAATGATTCTCAATCTGGAATCTTGATGAAGATACAATAGTCCCTTTGCAATTCCATTGATTATATGGAAACGTTGTTGCCAATCAAGTGACGTACTCTTTGTTTTATCTGTAGAGGAAGGTATGAAGTTGTCATCTTAGTTATCTGATTAGCACTATAATGTAATCCTGAAAACAGGAATTAGAGTGCTTACCGAATATAATCAAGTCGAGGCTACTGTTGGGCATGTATTCGTAGACCAACATGCTCTCCTCTCCTTCAATGCAACATCCCAGAAGCCTCACCAAGTTTCGATGTTGAAGTTTGGCAATCAAGATCACTTCATTCTGCAACTCCTCGACTCCTTGTGATGAGGTTTTTGATAAGCGTTTAACAGCAATTTCCTGTCCATCTTCAAGCACACCCTGTAGCCAAAACATGATAATGTGAAATGTTGTTAAAAAAAACTAAATCAATGCAGTTTGGCTGGTACCTTACCTTGTAAACAGATCCAAATCCACCCTCACCAAGCTTGTTATTCTCTGAGAAACGATCCGTAGCTCTCATAATAACGGATAAGTTGAAGAAAGGTAACTCTGGATCCATCGCATGGCTTCCACTAAATGGCACTACAGTGGAACATGAGTAAGAGAAGCAAACACTAAGGCTCCATTTGGATGGATGAATTTAGAAATACATGAATTTCACACACAATCCAATGAATTTATAAATACTTAGATTTGAGAGTTTAGGGAAGAGAGTGAAGGGGAAGAGGGGGAAGGGGTAGAGATGAGGGGATTTCACAAATGACTAGATTTTGATGAGGATTTGAAATCCCTCCATTTTAAACTAAATTATCAAATCTAAGTATTTGTAAATCCATTAGAGAGTGATGATTTGTGTGTGAAATGAAATCCATGAATTTCAAATCTTTCCATCCAAATGGAGCCTAATTGATATTGTTGAAGATATTTATATATCATCATACCTTGTTTTCTAAATAATTCATCCTTCTGCTGCTTCTTCTTCTTCCGCTTAAAAATCAAACCGAGACACACACACACAAGAAGTATGCCCGCCACTGATGTAACACTCGCTATGACTTTTTCTCTTGTTTTCCCTTTAGAGCCTCCTACCTCGTTAGAGCTTTCTACCACTTCAATCCAAACAAAGAACAATCAACATTTTCAACTTTTAACTTTCTAATTAAATAAATAAATCAAATTAATCTATCTGATATGTAGCTTAATTATGAATTTGCTTGTTAGTCTATGTTACATCAAATAAAATTGATCAAAGTTAATTAAGTAAAATGCAATTTCAATAACCAATCCCTAACAAACTGTATAATTATAATAAATCAATTATAAGCTTGCAAAAATTAGAATAAATAATTACTTAATTCTTACCTCTTTCCGCTGCAGCCATTCTGATGTAAAGATCTTGTCCAGCTGAAGACATAGTTCTAATATCAATCAAGTCTCCGTGATAAAACAGGCATCCACTTCCATTTCCGCTGATGTTCAGCTGTGTGTAGGCCGTACAAGAACAGTCTTTAGAGCACTGACCTTCGCAATCCGAGAGAAGCATTATCTGATCATTGAAAGTCGTGTTTCTGGAGTCTGGCAATTTAATTCCAGAGTACTTCAAGAACACGTCTCCTCTACACTCCAACGGCGTCCTCCGAACGCATCCATTGGACCAATCTTTTCTGCTCGAATCCCTTGGAACAAATTTTTCTAAACAACCACAAGGTGGAAGGTTTCCAATGTTGCAAAGACCATAAGCGCCGCACAGATTGTACGTATCGCAGTTATCTGCTGGCATGTTCGCTGACATGGTCCACGATTGGGTCCGGTTATTCCACATCCAACGCGGCGTGTTGCCATCGGGGCTCACCGTGGACCTTGTTAGAACCGTTGGATCAAATTGAGTTTCCTCATACTTAACCTCATTCTTGTTCATCAGGAATGACAACATGTGGGAGGGATCATTCACTGTGTCGGGTGTACCGCTTAACCGTAGACCATTCCAGGGCCCCATCCTATACTGCACGTCTTCACCCCGTTTGATTAAAATCTGTGGATATCCCGTTGGATCGAGGCGAAGCGTGAACTCCCCCGGTGAAGGATCGTCGTTGCTTCTCCACGACGTGAGGTAAGTCTCCACCCCTGTTACGTAGTTCCATCCTAAGCTCATGATGCTCGGTATATACGTGTCTGATGGATAATCGAAATTCTTCCAGACGATATTCTCCTGGCTTTCGTTGTCAGAATCCATCACCACGAGATTCCCTGTTTCCAGGAATCGCGCCACTGGATTTTTAAGGAATCCGGTGTCATTGGACGACCATATAATGGTGCCATTCGTGTCGTTGAACAGGGCCAGGATTCCTGGCTCTGTGACTCTTAACACACCTGATTTGGTTGTGAGTGGGACTACTCTGTTTGCAACCCAAACATATGTCCTCACTGGTATATTGTTGTACCATATGCCTAAATACCGACGATTCGTTGAATTTCCAGGGCTGAAAAACCCGAGTTCAAACATCCCACCTGATGAAACCAATGTTTCTCCATCTCTAATGCTCTCAGAAGAATTAATTGTATCAAATGCACCAGAAATTGCTTGGATTGTTAAATAAAAGTTTAACAATAAGGGTAAGGTAATTTTTTTAAATAGTTCCATGGCAGAGGTTATTTTGTAAGGTCACCTCTCTGTTCTTGTTACAAGCATTAATAGCCATCATGCTTCATGCTGCAGAAAACGTTGCATATATCACACCAGTGGTCCCTAGCTAATTGTGATATTGCGGTTTTGTCAAGAAAAAAACATAATTCCAAGTCTTCTGTCATTGTTTGATTTTCTTTTCGACATTAGCAAGTAGGTAAGATGTCGTAGTCTTGACGGAAACTATTCCAGTGTTTCCAATTTTAAAAATAGTCAAAATTTAATAATTAATAAAGAAGAAAAATGGGTTAAAGTTATAATTACTAAAGGAAATATATAGGAGGGCTGAATACAAATAATTCGAATCAGTCATAAGTCATAACGCGTTTAATCTGGAATTTGGTCGTTTTGAGATATTCAGAGATTCTTGGAGTTCCCTGATGTTTGCATTACCGCTAACAAATGTATTCTTGGATTTTTAAATTGGTTCACTTTGTTGATGTTCCCTCTCTATAATCCAGACTCTCCAATTGATTTAAATTAAAGATGGGCCCAACTTATTGGAATATTACAGAAGAAACGAAAAGGCAATGGGAAAATAACATCACTAAAGAAAATAATTGAAACTAATCCAAAGACCATTCACTAATACACTTTTGTTCTTGGACAGATATTAAAATAGCCCTTAGAGAGCGGTTATAACAGCTGTTCAAGTAACAACTGTCCAAGCTTGGACAGCTATTAAAAAACCACTGTCCAAAAGATTGGGCTTGTACAGCGGTTTTCAACCGCATTGCAAGATGGGGGCTTGGACAGCGGTTATTAGGCTTGGACAGCGGTTAATAACCGCTGTCTAACTTATTTTTTTTAATAATTTCTTTTATTATGTTAGATAGACAGCGGTTATAAACCGCTGTCCAACATCTTTTTTTTTAATTATTAATTTATATTTTAATAATCCTGTAATAAAATCATAAACCAAAACTTATATATACGTCCAATACCATAAATCATAAACCATGAACCATAAACCAAAAATCCTATAATAAAACCATAAACCAAAACTTATACCACATATACGTCAAATACCAAAACATCAAATAAATAAACATACACATCATGAAATAAATAAACATACATATCATAAACATACGTCCAATTAATACACCAAAAACATGAAATATATATCATCACAAATATATAATTTAATTACATTCTACCAAAATTTCAAACAACGATCACTCAATATCGTATGAATATAAGAATCGATTGTAAAGGTACCCCGTCCAATCGTTTTTCCATTTCTCCAGTCTTTTCTTAGAGTAAGACTTGAGCTCACGTTCATAGACAAACTGCAAACAACGAATCAATCAATATAGTATGAATTTTTATTCAATCAATAATAATTTAAATAAATCGATAAATTGACTTACATTGAGAGGAATGTTCATTAGAGAAGCGCGGATTATATCTTCAATAAAGCAACACACAAAATGTCCACAATGTTCATTATCTCGTTGCCTCAGAACCTGTTGATTAACAATTATAATCACGTATTACAATTATGATTTCTTTCTATTAATTTGACAATTTACTAAATTAAATTTACCTTAATGTTAATCCAGTTCACTTTATTTAACTTAGATCTTGAACCTTGACTCTGAAGGCGACTCCGATACATCGTCATCACACTATTATTATTATAATTAAAAAATAAAAATAGATTAAATATGCATAATTCTAAAAGTAAAACAAATCATTATATAGAATATTTAAAAATGAACTTACTCTTCCATATATGAAACGAGATCAGGGCGATTTGAATAAACTCTATCCTGATCTGGGTCCATAAAATACACACTTAATGTATTCATGTGTATGACGACCAGCACCCAATGGTTTCTATATTATATTGAGAATATTAAAATTAACTACAAATTTAGCATATATATGTGTAAATATTATAAACAGGAATACAAATTTTAATGAAATGTTTATCACTCACCCCACATTTGTTGGCCAAAAAAATGAGATGATCGCTCTCAGTTTGATTCAACATATGATTAACTAACCCATCCATGGTCTGTACCCTATCACCCAATATGCAAGACACCTGGGGGGAGACGAAGGAATACATTCCACTTGTTCGGACATCTCTGGAGAGTTATATCTCACCCAAATATCTTTAACCAACATATATACGCTAATTAATATTTAAAAAGAAAATTAAACTATACAGAAAGTGAATATTGAGAATTAGTAAACACATACCTGAGGTAAAAGGGCTATGGTGGTTGCACTCAACCACTTCGTCATTCAAGACTTCACGACACATGTTCCTCATTTGACGAATTCTTGGAAAGTATTCTCGATGAAAGTGAGCAAGCATGGGACCTGTGACGATCTTGAAAGCATTAGACGATACCATCCGGTTGCACCTAGACTGTACATAATCATCGTGATCTAAGTCTCCATCATGGGATAACCAAGTCTCGCCTTGATGGAGTCCTCGTTCTCCCTCCGATTTTGTCTCGACACCCCCTCAATTTCTCTTTAGCCTTTTGTGGTGATTTTTTCCGGAGGCATTTGTGGTGTCGGCAAATTCTACAATTAATTTGCAATATTATTTAAAACCACAAATAAGATAATGAACTTTAATAACATATATTTTACCCTCATGGTGCTAGAGACCAAGTTGCCGTTCGATGAAGTGCCCGACCCATTTTCCCATCTGTGACGACTTCATCGATTGGTTTTGCACCGTTGAATCCTCTTGTCCGATTCTGAATACATCGAGTGTGACCCTCACGAAACCGGGAGTGATGGGATGACCATGAATCATTCCATGGGATCTATGCAACGTTCTGTGGCCTGTGGTCGGGATCCTCCAAATAAAGGTAGCAAAAAGATCGTTGGCTTTTGAATAAGATATTTAGTTAGAAAATTTTAATACACTAGTCTTTAATTAAAACAAATGTGAGACATGCATATCGATACACGAGAGACGTTTTTGAAGTGCCTCAATAAAGTCGTCCCTAGGGTTAGTTGAAAACATAGCATTAGCGACACTTATGTTCACGACTTGCTCCACTCGATGACATTCTGTGGCTCGTTCTTCTCTCGGACCTCAAACGTTCCACATCTTTAGACAACTTGGCAACCTGTTCCGTTAGTATACCCACCATATTCATGGCTTGAAGATCATGTGTCATCGCTAACGATGTCTTCGTCACGCCATATCCGACACTTCGTAAGCGGCCGGGATGCTCCTGAGATAGAGGCTCCTGAATCACAAAAAGAAAAGATTATTATTTAATTATTTGTTTATAAATAATAGTTTGTAATTGAAAGATAAATTAATGGATAGATTACCGTTTCTTCGATGATCACGATGTGCTTGGCGGGATCGTTAATATTCCCGTCTCGACCCTTTCTGGTAGTCTGAAATAAGTCGAAACGGGTAACAATAGGCTCACTCTCTCCAGCTTTTCTTCTTTCTTCTTTCTACGATAGTGATGAACGTGTCCCTTTATTAGATATATTAAAAGTGAATATATAAAAAAAATTAAAAGTTAGGATTTTGATCTCACCATATTTTCTCTTATTCGTGCATAACCTTTGTTCGAGCCACGATATCGCGCCTCCATCGACTTTGCTTGATCACGATTTTTGTTACTTCGATTCTACAATATATACTAGAAATATAATAAACACTGAAAAACTATATGCATTATAAATTGAGGAAATGACATTGATCAATTTTACCTGGAAATCATCCTCCATAGCTCTGCTCACAAACTCCTCCCAGTATGGAGCCACCATAGGGCTATTACGATCTGTGGAGGCGGACTAGTCGAGTAAAGACCAGTTTACGGATCTCGTGTGTTACTTCTCAACCAAGTCCGAAAATTCTTGGCCATTACTCCAGCTTGCGACAATATTTGCTTCTTCTTTGTGTGGTCAATACCTTTGAATGTAATCTATACGCATATAACATAACAATTTAGTAAATTTAAGGGTCATACTACAACTTTCAATAAATATATAATTAACATACCGTAAGTTAAATCCCATATTGTTTCCTTCAAAGAGTCGGTTTGAAATTTCGCCCGATCCTTGGTCAAAAGACGATAGGGATCCCGCTCCTGACTACAACTCCAATGTAGAAGGACAACGACTCACTCTCTTTTCCTATTGCCTGTCCAAACTCATTGAACGATAACTGCAATAACATAGTATTTAATTAGGTTAAACGATCAATCAATATATTTATCGATTTCAAAATGCTCAACCGTAATAAAATTACGAAGTGTTTTCCTCCTTTACTCTGAGCTCTCTTAATAGATGACATGGTGACTATATCCCGAAAAGCCTCCCCGGTCGCTAGTGGTGGTGGGAGCATCGGTGTCACACTCTCTCAAGTCATCGGGATGTTGTCGATCATATGCACCATGATCATATCGCCATGATCTCCATCGAATATCCATCATCATCTCCATCATCTCCTGGATATGGCAAATGAGACATGATCCCGTAAAAGCGTAAGAAACAACATTTAATAAACAAAAAACAAACAATATTCAATAAACCAGAAGAAACAAAATTCCATGATTACAAAATTCTTCCACCCCATTCCTATACTCATCTGATAATCGATCTGCTCGAACCCACTTTCGATCCATATAGAACTAGAGATGCCTATAGGAAAAGACATATATGAAAGACTTCTCAAGACAATTATCTTAAAGTATTAAACCTAAAATCATATCTAACCATACTTAATCTACATTCATTTTAATTTTCTAATTTTGAAATCCTTCCAATTTTTCACTCATTCACAATTTTTGTTACTTCTCAAGACAATATGTATCCTAATGTATCACCATTAATCATCATTAATCATTAATCAATATCCATTCATTAAATTAATAACCAAAATATATCCTAATGTATTAATCCTAATTTATGCTTAAATCCTCACACAAGATCACCAAGATCTTCCAGAGAGCAAGATCGCCGACGCCCACTTCCAAATCAACATCACCCTCTCCTCAAAAATCATCAACATCACCTCCCCACAAAACCTTCTCACACTCACCCTCGCCTATCAGATCACCAACATCTCCCACACCACCAATCAATGAACCAGTTCAGGAAACTGAACACCCTCAAAACGCTGAAAACGAACCTGAACTACAAACATCCCAATCCCCGATCAAGTCTCAAGAACCTGAGAGATCCGACAAGCGAGTGTCCATCTCTCATAATCCCTTCAACACCAGAACAGTGCTTGCTTCACCTGCTCCAGAGAGCCCCATCATAAGGATAATGAAGCAACAGATCAAGGAGTATCTGCTGGATCTATGCCCTGAATTGGATCAACATCATGGCATCCAGCAACAGATAGAAGAGATAGTGTTCTGGAGGGATATCAGACTGAAGAGCATTGAGGAATTTCTGATTCTCATGACAACTCTGGGATCATATTTCTTTGTAGACTTGGAGTTGAAATGCCTAAACAATGCTGGGATTGAAAGTGCTGTTGAATTGGCATCTGATGATGATATTAGATGGTTGATTCACGGAAGGTTCGGAATTGCTGATAACAGGGAGGAAACCGTTCAACCTCCTCTGGTCATGAGGAACTGCCATGAACCAAGAATGGGTCTTTGTAGATGAGACCCAATTTAGCAAGGCTTCAACATCGACCCGGATCGCTACGATGAGCTCTCGATACCTAGATCATTATCTTTGAAAAAAGATTGAGGATGGGATCAAGGCTGCATTTGAAGACAAATTCCACAATTATTTCACAAAGCAGTCGATGAAGCGATTTGAAGATGAGCAAGCAAAATTAGTTGACAAGGAACAAAGTCACACAGTTGGGATGCACAATGCCATCATTTCTGAAGTAATGCAACTAGTAAATCCTCTTTGCGAAAGCTCAAACTCGATCGACAAACTCACAGTTCAGATAGAGATGCTCAATCAGACACAGGTACTTTTGGAAAATGTCTGGGCATCTTTGGACAAAACTAACAACCACTTGGATATGGGTTGGAAACATTTTCTAGCTTCTACAGAACGAGCAAGACAGGAAATCGAAATTGCTCTCAGACGCTTCTACGCTCCTGCACCTTCTGCCACAGTTCAGATCACTCCTCTTGTTGTCGAAGAACTCGGAGAGGAGATCTCACGGCAATTAACTGCTCTGAATCACAAGATGTCCAACCTCTTTGATGAAACCAAAAAGGGGAAGGAAAAGAGAATAAAGAAGAAGGAAAAAAAAGCACTTCGAACCGCTTGGTAATATTTTCATCTCTACCAAAACCATCAGATGTCGACTTGCCCACCACTCCATCTACCGATCTCGTTCTTTGAAATGAAAAAACGTGGAGCAACATAGTAAAGAGATCGTTGAACAGCAAAAACCGCTCTTTTCGAGGTTCTGCCAGAGTCGACAAGATTGAAGACTTTTCTTCATTCGTTCAGAAAAGAATGGAAACTGATGATCAGGCCAAGAGCCTTGAACTCGCTAAGAAATTAAATTTGAAGAAGACGAACAAGATGAACTCGAAAGCGGACTCTGGGGAGAAAAAAAAAGGCAAAAGCAAGATGATGAAAGTAATCTGCGGAAGATCGAGAGACAAGGCCAGCTATTCTCCACCAAAAAGCGGATGACTCACGATCAAATTCAAGAAGCGAACAAAGGCAGAGAATAAGAGAGGCCGCCATCAAGAAGCAAAAGTTAGCGAGAGATAAGATCGAACATCGCTACATCCGAAGGAAGAGGAAGAACGAAGGCAAAGCAGAGGAGATTGCTTGGGAGAAGAATGCCCTTCCGCACCTGTTAAAGGCATCCTCACAGTGCGGCAAGATCTCGCTTCGAGAATGGGATCGGTCGAGAGGAGAATGGTTATGTGGCGTCTACATCCTGGAGAAGATTCCAATTCATCAAGATCGGGCTGAAAATGATGATGAATTTTAACCGGTTAGAAACAAAGTATCCGGACTTCTACATAAAGGATGATGAAAGAAGGCAAGATCATGTCACTAATACCGAAGCTCCACCCTTTGAACTACTCCTTCCACCTGCGTCCGCACACAAAAAGCTAGATCCTGTTAAATTCAAGAATATCTACTATGGATTTGCTAAAAAAGGAGGGATCCATAGAAAAGAAGAGCTGGACAAACTAATGCAAAGGATGTAAAGGATGTTTGGCATCCCCAAAGAGCTACAAATGTTCAAGTACACCTGAAGAAGACAACTTGGAATCAGATGATAGGTACGCTTTTCATGTATTCTATAATGCACACACCTATCTGAATGAAATATTCCATCTCACTGATTCTAAGACAACATCTCATTGTCTTCTGAGGTATGTACTGCTTATATTATCTACATTTCCATTCATGGTATCTGTTTTTCTGATTAAGTGTTTTGGTTCCATCAAAAAGGGGGAAATTGTTGGGAAATCTGTATTTTAGTTTTGATGGAAGTTCCAAAACAGGTTGTAATAGGACCAGTCAGACCTATTAGCTGACTGATGACTTAGAATCAGATTAAGATGACCAGCTGAAATGTATAGATAGATGATGTAAAATATAGGTCACATATTGAGGGGGAACTCAATATGTATAGGTCAGGTCGAAGTATCAGATGACCCATATAAGGTCAGACGATCAGAAGACTAAGAACAAATCAGAAGACAAGAAGTTAGAAGATCAGGTGAAGAAGACGGAAGACGAAGACTTCGGATGAACTGAAGACTCGGATGAACACAAGACTCGGATAAGCTGAAGACTTCGGATGAACTGAAGACTCGGATAAACTGAAGACTTCGATAACAAACTGAAGACTTCGGTATATTTGAAGACACCGAGGCTCGAGTCACTGAAGATCGAAGACTACCGAAGACACGAAGACCTATATCGATTAGTCTGCGTATTGAGCTAAGACATTATGCATCGAAGACTCAAACAAAAGCGGTGATCGGTTACGATCAAGTCGGCTCACACTGTGACAATCAAAAAGATACACGACAAAGACGAATCTTCTACAAAAGGAATATCAATCGTCCTAACGGACAAATTTACGAAGTCTTGCCCTCATGAAAACCAAGGAGAAAGCGACACGTGCAAAAAAAAGAGCGACAATGCGGGATATGACGCTGCGGACATAAATGCGCGCTAATCATGCCTCGGCCACACCAATAATCGAGACACGTCCACAATCATATCCTACAACCCTCCTAATATAGCCCCGAAATTCAAATTGCTCTCCAACGGCTCTTTGATTTTGAGGTCTATAAAATGGGATTGTTCACAAGGAAGGAATGCAGGACCAACGCAGGACCAACACGTGAGACCAACCACATACATGAACTATTGAGCAAGCGGAACAACAATATTCACGCAAGAAAATTCAAGAAAATTTAAAACTCGAAGAACACCATATTTGAAGATTATTCTTAGAGTGTTCTTCCCATAGTTCTTAGAAAGAAATCCTATCCACTAGCATTTTGGCTACCTAAAAACGAGGATAGATTTCCAGTTGGAACCCTCAAACATTCTTTACCCAAACGCAAGTTAGGTTAAGTTTGTTCTGGAAGATTTCAATTTAGGGATTCTAGTTTTACGATTTCTAGTTCGGTTGAGTGTGAACTCGATAAACATCTGTAGAGTTTGAACTCAATAAACATCTCGGCCATCCCGTGAGGGATATAAGTCCCGCAGGTTAAGTTCGGTTAAGCTCGGTTAAGTTTGGTTAAGGTTCCCCTGTGTTAAGGGAAGAGTGGATGGGGCGGGTTTAAATCTGAACCACTATAAAAAGTCTTGTGTGCATTTACTTGCTTTCTTATTGCTTTACACTATTAACACAACTGAGTTTAAAACTGCATACATATTCTAAGTTAAGCTCAGTCTGCACCAAGCAACCGATTTGATCAGGTTGACACCTTAGTCAGCTGATTGAAAACTGACTTAAGAATCTGATTGATAAAACTGGTTTTTCACACGGGTAAAAACAAGCTTCCGCACCCTCAGTTAAACTGACAGATATCAAACCGATCCGCCTCGGGCACTTTCGATAAGATTGAACATCGATCAAACCGATACACTAAGACTCGATCGAACAATCACCAAATCACACCTGATCCGCACGAAAAGTTTTGGAAGTCTATTCACCCCTCCCCTCTAGACTTCCACCCTCACAAAACCCGTTCGGGACCTACACTAACACTAACAAAAATTCATTCAAGCCACTAACAACAATTAATCCAAGCTACTAACAACAATATAATTAAACCAATATTAATCCCACACTAACAACAATTAATCATAACAAATTAGCTATATATATCCTAACAATTAATCCCAAACATATATATATAAACACATTTATATATATATATATATATATATATATATATATATATATATATATATCCTAACAATTAATCTCAAACATATATATATATATATATATATATATATATATCCTATCCTAACAATTATTCTCAAACATATATATATAAACACAATATTTATATATATATCCTAACAATTAATCCCAAACACACACACATACACACATATATATATATATAAATAAACACATGCAATATATATATATATATATATATATATATATATATAAAAGAAAAAATATCTATATATATATGGAGGAGGAAAGGAGGATTTGGAAATGGGGATGGAGGATGGCGAAGGGCGGTAGGGGAGGGCAGGCGCAAGTAGGAGGAGAGAGAGAGAAGCTAGGTCAATCAGCGACGTTAGCGATTTAGTTGGAGGAGGAAACCGATTTAGACGGGCTGCGATTGGGTGAGAGGGAGAGCTAGGTCTTCGATCGGTTTGCGGCGATTTGGGGGGAGAGGAAATTGGGAAGAAGATCAAAATGAAGGCGAATGGCCGATATATCGATATAAAAAAAAAAAAAGGTTTATTAACTTCTTTGTCAAGTTCTTAGACAACGGTTATTAACCGCTGCAAGTGATCTTGCAATGCAGTTTAAAAACGCTTTCCAAGTTTTATTCTTGGACAACGGTTTCAAACCGCTGTCTTTTTTTTTTATTATTAATAAAATCGCTCTCCAAGCTATAACTTGGAGAGTTGTTCGAAAAAAGAGCTGTCCAAGTGCAGCTGTGCAAGCCTAAATGTGTAGTAGTGTACATATTTCAATTTTCAAACACGACCCGACCCGGCCCAATCCGAACTTGGCCCAACCCAGCCCAAACAAGGCCCATGAGCGACCCCACCACGACCCAGGTCCAGTCCAGGTTGAGTCGTATTTGGAAGTGAAATACGTGATGGAATTATGATATAATTAATATTAAGGGTGTGATTGGTATGTTGGAATAGATAGAGAATGGAATGATCATTCCTTAATCTATTTCAAATACATTGTATGTATGTATTTTTGGAAGGAATCATAATTTCATTAGGAATGGTCATTCCAAAAAATTAAATGAATTGTGATTCCTTACCTACCCCATGAGTTTATGTATTCCACATTTTAAGGAATGAATTTTTTTTTCCACAAAAAATATTATCATTCATTTCATAATATTGTCTTCTACTCAACAACAATAATAATAATTTAATAATAATATTATATTATTAAAAAAATTATTTAATAAAAATAAAAATAATAACCAACTCCAATAATCATAATAATAATAATAAAATCATAATAATAATAATCATATTAAATATAATAATATTAAAATATATAAATAATAATACTATACCTCGAAAAATATAAATTAAAGCGAATTTTTAATAATATTTTAATGAAAATAAAATAAAAATATTATTATTTAATAATATATTATTAACAATAAAAATATTAAAAATATATATAACGTTATTATTAACTCATACTTTCAACCGTAATTAAAAACATATTAATATATATATATATATACTAAAACTATATAGTATTATAATAAACACAATAATAATACTCCATTCATCCCGCAATAATTTGCACATTTCCTAAAATGACAAATCACTCAAAATTTACACTCTCACAATATCATTATAATTGATTTAAATAATACCAATAAAGCAAGTTTTCTTAATTTTTGTGCCCGGATAGGGGTGCACGTTACCTCGGGACGGAGGGAGTATTATTTTTGTAATTATAAAAAAATATATTAAAAGCTAAAAATAATAATATATTAAAAATATATATAATAATTAATAATAATATTAATATGAAAGTATAATTAATAATTAATAATAATAATTTTAAAACAGATTCACCAATACTTATATTTCATTCTTGGGTCATACCTATCATAAGAATGATCATTCCTATATCATTCCATTCAGGCCTTCATTCCATTCATTAATTCATTACATTCAGCCGCAATTCCATTCAGTCATACCAATCATGCCTTAAGCAGTGGCGGATCCAGGAATTTTAAACATGATATGCACAATTATAATAATACTAAAAAAAATTAAATAATAAAATTCAAAATGTAAAACACGTCCTAAAAACACAAAAACGAAATGATCTTACACATGAGACGGGTCATCCACCCTTTTCAAAGTGCAAGTGTTAAAGCGTCATTATCAATTATACTCCGTCTCACCATGAGATCGTCTAACACAAGTGTTACTCCTAAAAAAATTACAAACAAAATATAAACAGTTGAAAATTTGAAAACATATAATATTAAATAGAGAGGGTCTCATGTGCACAGTGCACTCCATAGTAAATTTTAGAAACATACAACTTGTTACACTGAAATATGCAACATGTGTTCGTAAAACAAATTGCAAGTTTCAATGTAACAAATTGTATGATTTTTATGCAATAAGTTGTTTTCTCTAAAATATATTATGGAGTGCATCGTGCACCTAATAAATACAAGACCTAACCTATTAAAAATTACAAATTAAAATAAAATATATTTTTTATAACTCAAAAATCAAAATATAAACTAAATACACTATATATAAAAATTATTTAGCAAAAAAGAGGGTATGCACTTGCATACCCTTTGATCTATGTGCATCCGCCTCTGACCCTAAGGAATTGGATGAGATTAAGGGAGTAGGGCTAGAATTGTCAAAAAATGGCATATTTAAGAGTTGACAATGGGGGCAGAAAAGAAAAATGCAAGACAAAAAAGAGTTTGTCCCTAAGTTAATTCTAACCTCTTTCTGCAACAGCCATTCTGATGTAAAGATCTGGTCCAGCTGAAGACAGAGTTCTAATGTCGATCAAGTCCCCATGATAAAACAGACATCCACTTCCATCTCCCCTGATATTCAACCGGGTGTAGGCCGTACAAGAACAGTCTTTAGAGCATTCAACTTCGCAATTTGAAAGAAGCATTATCTGATCATTGAAGTCGTGTTTCTTGAGTCTGGCAATTTAATTCCAGAGTGCTTCAAGAACACGTCTCCTCTACACTCCAACAACATCCTCCGAACGCAACCATTCGACCAATCTTTTCTGCTCGAATCCCTCAAAACAATTTTATCTAAACAACCACATGAAGGCAGGTTTCCGATGTTGCAAATGCCGTAAGCACCGCACAGGTTGTACGTATCGAAATTATCTACTGGCATGCCCGCGTAAATGGTCCACGATTAGGTCCGATTGTTCCACATCCAACGCGGTGTAATTTTCACTATTCATCTCCAAGAGGTACAAAGGGGTAATTGGTCATTTTGTACTATTTAGATTGCTCTCCTCATATCTCATTGTGTGTGCCAAGAATTGCATTCTTGAGGATAGTTTGATGCTATTGGTGTTGATTCCTCTATTTGTGACAGAGAAGGAAACTTTGTAATTCCCATTTGATATAGTGGAGTATTTCCTGGACTGGGTCCAGTGGTTTTTTACCCTCTTGTGAAGGGGATTTCCACGTAAAAGTTCTTGATGTTATTGCGTATTTATTTTTGCAGTTAATTTACGTATTTGGTCAGAAGTTTATTGAACTTTTGTGGAAGTGATTGTTGCTTTTGTGCATTCCGCTGCGCCGAGCAATCAACTCTGATTATTGGCCCCTTCCACAACAGTGGTATCAGGCCTAGGTTAAACTAGGCTCGGACCATGGAGGGGATTGGTAGTAGCTCTATGATTAAGTTGATTGCAGAAAATTATTCTATATGGAAGCCCATGATGGAGGATTTACTTTACTCCAAAGATTTGTATGATCCCGTTGAAGGAAAAGATGCTAAGCCTGAAAGTATGGAAGACAGGGAATGGGAGAAGCTTAGTAGGAAGACAATTGGTACAATCAGGCAGTGGGTAGATATCAGTGTTTTTCACATGTGGCTAAGGAGACAGATCCATGTGATCTATGGAAAAAGTTGCAAGAATTGTATGAAAGGAAGAATGCACAGAACAAGGCCTTTGTTATCAGAAAGTTAGTAAACTTGAAGTACAAAGATGGGAGTTCTGTAGCAGAGCACTTGAATGATTTCAAGACTTGGTAAATCAGCTTTCTACCATGAATATTGCATTCGATGATGAGGTGCAAGCGTTATTCTTGTTGAGCTCTCTACCTTATAGTTGGGAGACTATGGTAGTGACGCTCAGTAATACAGCTCCGAATGGAAAGTTGACATTGAATATGATCAAAGAAAGTATGTTCAATGAAGAGACTAGAAGAAAGGAATCGGGGGTTAGTTCTTCGCAAGCACTTGTCACAGAGAATAGAGGTAGAAATAATAGTAGAGGACCCAAAGGTCGAGGTAAATTGAAAGATAACAGGTCTAAGTCTAAGGAAAAATTCAAGTGTTACCATTGTGGTGGATCTAACCATATAAAGAGAAATTGTAGAATTTGGAAGAAAGAGCAAAAGGAAGAGAATCAGAAAAAGTCAAAGGATAAAAATACAGCAGCCATTGTAACTCACTCCGATGATGATCAAACCGTAGTTTGTGTTAGTGATGAGTGTCTCCATGTGGAGAATCCCAATGTTGAGTGGACAGTTGATTCGGGTGTTTCTCATCATTGTGTTCCGAAGAGAGAGTTGTTTACAAACTACAAAGCAGGAGATTATGGTCACTTGTTCATGGGGAACAAGAGTGTTGTACCGGTGATTGACATTGGTGATATGGTTGTTGAGATTGACTTAGGATTCACATTGACGCTGAAAGATGTGAGACATATTCCACAGTTGCGCAACAATTTGATTGTCGTTAATGTCCTTGATAGAGAGGGATACGAGCAAAAATTCACAAATGGTAATTGAAAGCTTGTGAAAGGTTCCTCGTTGGATGGCAAAGGAAAGCTTTGTTGTACATTGTACCGAACGAAGCTCAAAATGACTCGAGACCAGTTATTTGCAGTCGAGGATTATTCTTCACCAAATTTGTGGCACAACAGGCTGGGGCACATGAGTGAGAAAGCATTGCACATCCTAGCCAAAGAGTCTCTCATTCCTACTGTTCAAAGTAAGTCACTCTACCCTTGTGATTATTGTTTATTAGGTAAACAAAATAGAATTTCATTTGGTTCTCACTCTAAAAGAAAAGATGATGTATTGGAGCTAATACATTTTGATGTTTGTGGTCCACTCGAGGTGGAGTCATTAGGTGGAAACAAAAGTGAAGTATTTCAGAAATTTCAGTGGTTCCACACTATGGTTGAGAGATAGACAAGAAGTTGCTGAAATGTCTAAGAACGGACAATGGTGGCGAGTACACTTCTAGAGAGTTCAAGGCATATTGTGCTCAGCATGGGATTATACATGAAAGAACTGTTCCGGGTACTCCTCAACATAATGGTGTGGCAGAGAGGATGGACATAACCATTATGGAGAAGGTGAGATGTATGCTAAGGATGGCCAAGCTACCCAAGTCATTCTGGGGTGAAGCTGTGTTGACTGCTTGTTACTTGATTAATCGATCTCCATCAGTTCCTCTGGACTCTGATAATCCAGAAAGAGTATGGAGTGAGAAAAATGCCTCTTATTCTCACTTGAAGGTGTTCGGGTGCAAAGCCTTTATGTTGGGATTATACTGGAAAGTATGCTTTTACTTTGTATAATCAAACTGAATTTCGGTCTTATTTACTGAAATAAATTGTTTATCACTGATGCTTTAAATATCATCGAATGTTACATATATTTACTGCATAACTGTTCAATAAATAGTACGTGTTACATTGTAGTTAATTTAGTGATACCAGATCACAAAAGATTAAATTAACAGTCCCTTGTAACCAAAAGTACACCATTCACGACCTAGATGGAAATGAACAATCCATCGTGAAAGGTTGAAGTGTAAGGCTCAGATTGGCTTGTCTTGACCAAGAAATTACACTAGTGCATGTTTAGTGCACTGAATAGGACGTACAGGAGGACAAATTCTTCAGAACTGAACTAGGAAGAATTAGACCTCAGTGGTTCGTTATTTCTTAATCTTCGTCCCTTAAATAGGATCGCGTGTGGTTAGTAATTATTTCTTTGACTTATTACGGGTAGAGAATCAACGAGATTCAATACTTTATATCTTGGGCAATATTATTGGTCACATGCGATTGCTAAGATTTAATACGGAGAATCGTGTGCAAGTACGCTTGTTCGATTTGCCCCCTTGGGAGGTTCATAAGTTTTATCATACCAAATCATGCAAGTGGAACTAGTTTCCGGTATGGATAATAATGTTGAACCGTTCCTTTACCAAGGATAAAATATATTAATTAATGGAAAGCTATTTCAGTGGCATGAATTAATTAATGGGCTAGATAATCTTAAACACGGGAAATAATAACCGGGAGCCATATTGACTGTAATATGGGTTAGGATGGATAGTGCAATATTAATTATGTAGTGGGATTAATTAATATTTATGGGCTTGAATAATATTGTGGCTCAATATTGATAATTCAAGATCCATTGGAAGGTCCAATCTTAATTCTCCTAAAGGCCCCTCAAGTAGCCCAACATAAAGTCCAATAACTGAAAAAGGTGTTTAAAAATAAAATAAATTTTGTTGCTATTTTTCTCATTAATTTCGAAAAATTTAAATAAAAGGGGAGAAATATTTTCTTTGAATTTTGTTATGGAATGAAGATATGTATTCTTGAAATACAAGATTATCTCATTAAATTCAAGAAATCTCCCACTTGGTTATTTATATGTTATTTTCGAAAATTTTGAAAGAATAAGGGAAAGAAAGATTTTCTTGATTTTCTTGAAAAGATATTATGGAAGATGTGTATTCTTGCAATACAGGTATATCTCATAAATTCAAGAAGATCCAAATCTTGGAATCTTTATCCTTATTTTTTCGAAAATAACCATAACAAGAGAAGGTGGGATTTTATGGAATATTTTAATTATGGAGAAAAGAATATAGGAGATATATTCAAGATTTCTTGGATATCAAGAAAAGATTTTTTCCTCCCTATTCCATGACAAAAAATCGGCCACCACCTATCTATAAATAGGGGATGATTTTTTCATCCCCAAGTACAATTCCATGTGCTGGAAAAATTAGTAAATCCACAAAGGTAGTGCAACAAATTTTTATTTTCCCTTTTGTTAATTGTTCGCGAGCATCCTTCCACCGGATTGACGAGCAAGGACTAGGGAATACTTGGGAAGGCTTTTTGGTGTGTTTTTATCGACGAGACCATTGCCACTTCAAGGGGTTAGTTCACGTAAACCCGTAGCAATTCCGCATGCGTAGAATTTATGTGAACTGTTTATATGCATGATTTGTTGTTGAATTATTATTTGAATTAATATAGGATTAATTCATGCTAGTAATAATTGTTAGAATTAAATTTGTATTTAAATATTCATCCCGAATAGATCCGTGCAATTCATTACCCAACAACTGGTATCAGAGCCTCGGTTTCAAGCTCTGAATTTTAAATTTTAATTTAGTTCGTTTTCATTAAATTTGAAATTGGATAGTAGAATTGCTAGATCTTTTTTGCAGGTATCCAATTGTCATGGAATTTAATGTGTTTATTTGTGCATGCATATAAATTGTGGTTTTTTTTAATTCGATTCGTTCGAATTCGTTTTGTCTCGTGAGAAAATCCATGAGTAGATTAGAATTTGTTTGATTTGATCAATTTAATAGACTAGTCTAGATCTAGGTTTATTTATTTTGTAAATAAATTGTAACCGGATCGAAAAGGAGGCGAGACGAAGAATTAAAAAGACGATCCTAATCAAAGGCGTGGGCGTGCGTCCGCGCGAAAACTTGCTGCAAAGGAGACACGCTTTACGCCTTGACGCCGGGCGGCCAGGGCAAGACGGGCGGGGGCAAGGCCGTCGAACCGAAGCTGCCATGCGGCGATCGGCCGAGGCGTCTGCTGGCGGGTAATGCCGACTCGAGGGCGGGGCCGGCGGCGCGAGGCGAGGTAGTCTTGCGTGGCCCAGCGTAGATCCATATTTGCCGCGATCCCGACCGAGATCTGCCGAAAGGCGAAAACACCGGGCTGAAGCGGCGACGTCCTGGCGCTTAGGCGTGAAGCGCCTGGCGCCGATCGACTCGGGCGGAGGAAGACTGAAGACTTGCACTCCGACCCACGAGCTGGTTGATGACGTCACTAGAAGTGCGAACCTTTCAAGATGAACGATGAAGGCAAAGAAGACGATTTCTCGAGATCAAGACATGACAAAATTGACCGTGACAATTGAATATGTGTGCCCAATATGTTTAATTTTTTATCTTGATGTTTATGCATTATTTTATGCTTATTTAAATTGTGTTTAAATTTGCGATGCATGAGAAAATGGTTTTGAAAAATCTCACTTTCGAAAATTACTAAGTATGCTTAAACAATTAATTGACAATTTTATGGATAATAAAATTGAATTAATTTTGACCTCCATGATTTATTTATTTGTGGATTCTTTTGGAGAAATTCCCCCCACGGGACGGTCAAAAGATAGCTTTCACATGAATAAATTCCAAATGGATGATTGTGGATTATTACTAGTGGCGACGATGACCCTCCCCACGAGGCTCGTTCAAAGCGAAATAATAATTCGGTATTTAATCATGGTTATTACTTAGGTATAAAATTGATATGCATATACTTCCCCGAAGTCCCTGTCAATTTTATATTGGTCAAGTGGGAGCCAACTATTAATCTAGTTATTAAAGGTTTGTAACTGTTCTTGTTTGTAACCTGCTTGAATGTGTTTTAATAATGACCCACCCCACGTGGCTTATTTAAACTGTTTTGAGATGTTGGCTGATGCGTGTTCATATTTTTGAGATTTTAATATGAAACATGTGATCGAATTTTGTGATATATTTGTGCTTATGCATATTATTATTTATTTCAGTTCATCATGTCGCAACCTTTTAATCCATTTGTTCAATATACTTAAAGACAATTTGTTTCTTGGTGAAAACTTAGTTGATTGGAGTAAATAAACTTACTATTGTCCCCCCCTTTGCACAAAGCCATAACCGGATTCTCACTACACCTAAACCGAAAAAAGCGAAATGATGAGTCAACTAAATCGGTTAAGAAAAAAGTATCTTGACCGGGGGCGTTCAGCGAAATGGCAAAGTGTACCATCTTGTCTTCAATGTCGGATGTGTTTGCAACACCAACACGAACGTTGAGACACTGCGGACATCATGACTAGTCTTAAAGCGATGTTTCAACATCGAGCCCGTGTGGCTCATCGGATCACCATGAGGGACTTGCTCTCTATGAAAATGGTGGAGGGAACGCCCGATTAAAGAACACGTTCTCCGGATGATGGCTCACCTTAACAAACTTGAGGTACTTGGCGGCTGAATCGACGCCGAGACCCAAATCGATTTAGGTGCTCCACTCTCTGCGAAAAGTTTTGAATAGTTCAGGTGAACTACCGGATAAACAATCGAAAGTTCTCGATGCGATCTATTGCAAGCTTTGGTCTCGGCGGAAGCGATATTGGGGCAAAAAAGCCGAAGCCTTGGTGGCAAATGGACCTTCTTCTTTCTTCAGGCCAAGGGGTGGTAAGAACAAGAAAAAAGGACAAAAGCCACAAGCAAGTGAACTCAAGAGTTGCCAAAGGCAAAAAAAAAGGTGAAGGGAGGTGGAGGAGTGAGCAAACCAAATTAAGGAGGAGTGCTTCAAATGCGGTGAAAAAGGACATTGGAGGTCAGCCTGTTCCAAACCCAAAAGGAATGGAAAGAAAGGTAATTCTCACACACTAGTTGTTGAAACTTGCTTAGCGGCGTATGCCTCCCATTTATGGGTGGTGGATTCGGGATCCACTAATCATGTTTGTTTCACTTTACAGGGGTTCAAGCGGACCCGACAACTTAGTGGGAGTGAGATCCTCATCACATTTGGGCGATCTTCTGAGAGTGGCGGTGAAGCGATGGGAGAAGTGCACTGTCTTTTGAAGCCAGAGTTTTAATTTTAAGAGATGTTCTTTATGTTCCGAATTTTAGAAAGAATTTAATTTCGTTTCTAAACTTTACCTTGATGGATATTCGGTTACTTTTGATAAAGTTGTTACCATTTCTCTTTATGATAAATTTATCTGTCATGGAACATTGTCGAATAGTCTTTATACAATTAACTGTGCACACCACTCACGAAATGCATCCTATAACACATCAATTGTTTCCGATAAAAGAAAACGTTCATCAGACGTGAACGAGACACTTCTATGGCATCTAAGATTGTGACATATTAATCCAAAGAGGATCAAAAGGTTGGTGAAAGACGGTTCACTGGAGTTTCTCCAAGTTGAACCAATTCCAACCTGCGAATCATGTTTGGAGGGTAAAATGACCAAGAGGGCATTCGGAGCCAAGGGGAATAGAGCCAAAGAAGTGTTAGAAATCGTTCACATAGACGTATGTGGTCCAATGTCAACCAAAGAAAGAGGAGGTTATGAGTCTTTCGTCACTTTTATTGATGACTACTCAAGGTACGGTTATATTTTCCTTATGAAGCATAAATGTGAGACCTTTGAGAAATTCAAAGAATTTAAGGCTCAAACAGAGAATCATAGGGAAAAACGTATCAAGTCTCTACGATCCAATCGTGGAGGCGAGTACCTCAGCAATGATTTTTTGAACTACTTGTCAGATGAAGGGATTGTATCCCAGCTAACTGCACCCGGAACCCCTCAACAAAACGGGGTTGCAGAGCGAAGAAACAGAACTCTTTTAGAAATGGTTAGATCAATGATGAGTCATGCGGATCTTCCCAAGTCGTTCTGGGGTCATGCCTTGGAAACAGCGGCTTACATTCTGAACTTGGTTCCATCCAAATCGGTTCCCAAAACTCCCAAAGAATTGTGGACCGGGCGCAAGCCCAGTTTGAGACACATGAGAATTTGGGGGTGTCCGGCCTAAGTGTTGGACAAGGAAGCCGGAAAATTGGATCCTCGATCAGAATTAAGGTTGTTTATAGGATACCCCTAGGGAACAAAAGGGTGTATGTTCTATGGTCCCGAAGATCAAAAGGTGGTAATAAGCACCCACTTTAGATTTTTGGAAGAAGACTATATAAACGAAAGAAGACCCAGAAGTGAGATTACCTTAAATGAGCTAAGGGGGCTAACCTCAGTGCCAACTGTACAAGATGACATACCAAACGACATACTTACACAACCAGAACCTCGTCGTAGTGGGAGGATTGTGAGACAACCCGAGAGATTCATGGGGATAGGAGAGTCCTCGGACTTGATTCCCGGACAAAACGAATCAGACCCATGGACATATGATGAGGCAATCCAAGACAAGGATGTGGTTTCTTTGCAAAAAGCAATGAAAGCCGAAATGGGTTCTATGGATCATTACAGAGTGTGGGAGCTAGTCGAACCACTTAATGGGGTCAAACCCATTGGTTGCAAGTGGGTATACAAGAGAAAAAGAGGGCCCGGGACGGGAAGGTGGAAACCTTCAAGGCAAGGCTTGTGGCGAAAGGTTATACTCGGAAAGAAGGATCGACTATGAGGAAACTTTTTTCACCAGCAATGCTCAAGTCCATCCGAATTCTCTTGTCGATTCTTTGCGCAAGATCTCGATTTTGAAATCTGGCAAATGGATGTCAAGACAACTTTTCCTTAACTAAGTCTTGATGAAGAAATCTATATGCAACAACCCCAAGGCTTCATTGAAAAGGGCCAAGAACACCTAGTTTATGCGCTCATGAAGTCCATTTACGGACTCAAACAAGCATCGAGCTTGAAACCAATGTTTTGATCATGTTATAAAGTCTTATGGGTTTGATCAAAACGAGTTCGAAAAGTTGTGTGTACAAAAATCGTGTCGGAATCGCATTGGTATTCTTAGTACTATCGTGAGACGGCGCTCATCCGGGAACGATGTAAAGGTGTTATCGGGCGTAAGGGCATGGCTTTCAAAAGCAGTTTGATATGAAGGACTTTAGGGGAGCGGGGCACATCCTTGGGATCAAGATCACTTTCGAGATCGCAAGAAAAAAGGATGATAGGCTTATCGCAAGCTTCATACATAGACATTGTCTTGAAACGATTCAAAGATCAGGATTCCAAGAAAGGCTTCAGACCTTTCGGGCATGGAATCCATCTATCGAAAAATGTGCCCTAAGACACAAAAGGAGATAGATGACATGAAAGGCATTCCTTATGCTTCGGCTGTCGGAAGCCTTATGTATGCAATGTTGTGCACGAGATCGGATATCTGCTTTGCCATTGGCATGGTGGCAAGATATCAAAGTAACCCGGGAAAGAACATTGAATGGCGATTAAAACATTACGAAGTATCTGAAAAGAACTCGAGATAGAATGTTGGTTTATCGACCGATAGTCTAATCCCCATCGGCTACACGGACTCAGATTTCCAATCAGACTTAGATTCCAGAAAATCTACCTCCGGTAGTGTGTTTTGCATGGGGGGAGGAGCCATGACATGGAGAAGCGTTAAGCAGAAATGAATCGCAGATTCTACCATGGAAGCCGAATATGTAGCTGCTTGTGAGGCAGCGAAAGAAGCGGTTTGGCTCAAGAACTTCCTAGTGGACTTGGATGTAGTTCGAATTTGCCCAACACAATCATCATTTATTGTGACAATGCCGGAGCAGTTGCAAATTCAAGGGAACCAAGAGCCCACAAGGCCAACAAACACATTGAATGGAAATACCATCTTATACGAGAAATCGTTAAGAGAGGAGATATAGAGGTGGCAAAGATTACGTGAGAAGACAACCTAGCAGATCCATTCACAAAAAAGTGCGTCCTCGAATATACATTCGAGAGACATGTGGAAGGAATGGGTGTCAAGACCGTTGTCAATCTGCTTTGAGTATAAGTGGGAGACATTATTAGGTTCGTGTAGGTGACGATATGTCACGTATTAGAACTACACGAGACATCTTTGTAGTATACTTAAAAGCGGACTTTGAGTATAAGTGGGAGATTGTTGGGATTATACTGGAAAGTATGCTTTTACTTTGTATAATCAAACTGAATTTCGGTCTTATTTACTAAAATAAATTATTTATCACTGATGCTTTAAATATCATCGAATGTTACATATATTTCTTTGATAACTGTTCAATAAATAATCGTGTTACATTGTAGTTAATTTAGTGATACCGGATCACATAAGATTAAATTAACGATCCATTGTAACCAAAAGTACACCATTCACGACCTAGATGTAAATGAACAATCCATCGTGAAAGGTTGAAGTGTAAGGCTCAGATTGGCTTGTCTTGACCAAGAGATTACACTAGTGCATGTTTAGTGCAATTTGAATAGGACCTCTGGGAGGACAAATTCTTGAATCCCGAACTAGGAAGAATTAGACCTCGGTGGTTCGTTATTTCTTATTCTTCGCCCCCTAAATAGGATCGCGTGTGGTTAGTAATTATTGCTTTGACTTATTACGGGTAGAGAATCAACGAGATTCAATACTTTATATCTTGGGCAATATTATTGGTCACATCGCGATTGCTAAGATTTAATCACGGAGAATCGTGTGCAAGCACGCTTTGTTCGATTTGCCCTTTGGAGGTTCATAAGTTTTATCATACCAAATCTTGCAAGTGGAACTAGTTTCCGGTATGGATAATAATGTTGAACCGTTCCTTTACTAAGGATAAAAGATATTAATTAATGGAAAGCTATTTCAGTGGCTTGGATTAATTAATGGGCTAGATAATCTTAAACACGGGAAATAATAACCGGGAGCCATATTGACTGTAATATGGGTTAAGATGGATAGTGCAATATTAATTATGTAGTGGGATTAATTAATATTTATGGGCTTGAATAATATTGTGGCTCAATATTGATAATTCAATATCCATTGGAAGGTCCAATCTTAATTCTCCTAAAGGCCCCTCAAGTAGCCCAACATAAAGTCCAATAACTGAAAAAGGTGTTTAAAAATAAAATAAATTTTGTTGCTATTTTTCCTCATTAATTTCGAAAAATTTAAATAAAAGGGGAGAAATATTTTCTTTGAATTTTGTTATGGAATGAAGATATGTATTCTTGAAATACAAGATTATCTCATTAAATTCAAGAAATCTCCCACTTGGTTATTTATATGTTATTTTCGAAAATTTTGAAAGAATAAGGGAAAGAAAGATTTTCTTGAAAAGATATTATGGAAGATATGTATTCTTGAAATACAGGTATATCTCATAAATTCAAGAAGATCCAAATCTTGGAATCTTTATCCTTATTTTTTCAAAAATAACCCTAACAAGAGAAGGTGGGATTTTATGGAATATTTTAATTATGGAGAAAATAATATAGGAGATATATTCAAGATTTCTTGGAGATCAAGAAAAGATTTTTTCCTCTCTATTCCATGACAAAAAATCGGCCACCACCTATCTATAAATAGGGGATGATTTCTTCATCCCCATGTACAATTCCATGTGCTGGAAAAAATAGTAAATCCACAAAGGTGGTGCAACAAATTTTTATTTTCCCTTTTGTTAATTGTTCGCGAGCTTCCTTCCACCGGATTGACGAGCAAGGACTAGGGAATACTTGGGAAGGCTTTTTGGTGTGTTTTTATCGACGAGACCATTGCCACTCCAAGGGGTTAGTTCACGTAAACCCGTAGCAATTCCGCATGCGTAGGATTTATGTGAACTGTTTATATGCATGATTTATTGTTGAATTATTATTTGAATTAATATTGGATTATTTCATGCTAGTAATAATTGTTAGAATTAAATTTGTATTTAAATATTCATCCCGAATAGATCCGTGCAATTAATTCCCCAACACTTTATGCACGTACCGAAGGAACAAAGAAGCAAGTTGGATAGTAAATCTACACCTTGCATATTTGTTGGATATGGAGATGAAGAGTACGGATACAGATTATGGGATCTAGAGAAAAAGATGATCGTGAGGAGTAGAGATGTCATCTTCCATGAAAATGAGACAATGGAAGAGTTGAAGAAGAGGGAGACCTCCACTCCGGTTCCTACTGATGTTGTTGATCTAACACCACATGAGATTCCTACCACCGGTGCTGAAATTGGTGGAGAAGAAGTTGAAAATGAAGTTGGGATGGAAAATGATGATCTAACTGCATTTGATCCAGATCCAGTTGTCCAAGAACAAGGAGATGTTGAGCAGGAGATTCAACATGCACCATCAGAAAATGCAAAAGAACATGGTGGAAGACCAACGAGAAATCGTAGGCTGAATACATTGTATCCGAGTTCAGATTGGGCATTGATTACGGATGAGGGGGAGCCTGAGAACTTTGAGGAGGCACATTCCCTCAAAGACAAAGATCAGTGGCTTGAAGCGATGCAAGAAGAGATGGATTCCTTACACAAAAATCATACATTTGATTTGGTGGAGTTGCCAAAGGGTAAGAGAGTTCTGAAGAACAAGTGGGTATTCAAGCTAAAAAAAGATGGTGACAAAGTTGTCAGACACAAGACGCGGTTGGTCGTCAAGGGGTTCACTCAGAAGAAATGAGTTGACTTTGATGAGATATTCTCTCTAGTGGTGAATATGAGTTCTATCTACATTGTGTTGGGATTAGCAGCTAGCTTGAACCTAGAATTCGAACAGCTTGATGTTCGAACAACATTCTTGCATGGAGAGTTAGTTGAGAACATACACATGAACCAACCACAAGGTTTTGAAGTTAAGGGAAAGGAACACTTGGTTTGCAAATTGAGGAAAAACTTGTATGTCTTAAAGTAAGCTTCACGATAGTGGTACATGGAGTTTGACTCTTTTATGGCTAGCCAAAGTTATAAAAGAACGGAGGTTGATCATTGTGTTTATGTCAAACACTTCCCTGATGGTAACTTCATTATCTTGCTACTTTATGTTGATTATATGCTGATTGTGGGAAAAGATATTGTGTCGATTAGCAAGTTGAAGAAGGAGTTGACCAAATCCTTTGACATGAAGGATTTAGGCTCAGCAAAGCAGATTTTGGGCATGGAGATTTTTCGTGACAGAAAAGCTGGAAAATTGTGGTTGTCACAAGAAAAGTACATTGAGAAAGTACTTGAGAGGTACAACATGAAACATGCTAAGACCGTGTCCACGCCACTTGCTAACCACTTCAAGTTGAACAAGAAATCTTGTCCCACAACTCGAGAGCAGAGAGAAGAGATGGCAACAATTCCTTATTCCTCTGCAGTTGGTTCTTTGATGTATGTCATGGTGTGTACACGACCGGATATTGCTCAAGTTGTTAGCTTGGTGAGCAGATTTCTTTCCAATCCAGGAAAAGATCTGTCACATCCCGATTTTCGTAGGCCAAATATGCATAAATTTTATAATAATTTGCAGCGGAAGTAAATATTTAAATATAAAAACATTATGAATGCAATAACAGGGATGCGACTCTCATCTAAATAAAAATATTTTAAATCTTAAAAACTAATACTTTGAATGTAAAATAACATGAATCAACTTTTTTAAATGAAATCAATTGCTAGAGTAAAATTTAATTAATCACTTGAGGCAATCCACCGTCCCTCCTTAATCTGAAAAATGTTAATGAGATTGGGGTGAACAAAACCACTAGCTCAGTGAGATTCCCTTACTTTATCACAATCAAATATAACATGTAAAAAAAATTATTAACTCACAGACATGCATACAATTTCATAAGCTTGTTGACAAGGCCAACCTTAGGCTTGTTGGATAAACCAACCTTAGGCTAGGCTTGTTGGATAAACCAACCTTAGGTTTGTTGGATAAACCAACTGTAATAACATAGGCGGTAAGATGTAGCAAATAATAATAATATTGACTTGAATATTTAAAAGTGACAAAACTAGGTAAAAACCCCACCTCGAATTGTCGATGTCATGAATGCAGTGAATGATGCAATGAAAATATCTTTATTCCTTGTGCCTAAAATAATGTAACAAGTCTTAATATTATTGCTAATAAACTAATGTATAAGTAGCATCTTAATAAATGGTTTGATAAATTAAAAGTGCTATTAGCATGTAACATGAATTTAGCGTTAAAGTTTTTAAAAGAATAATTAACTAAAATTGAAAGTGATATGTTTCGGCAAATTTTAAAACATGGGCTATAGAGTCTGGCTATATGAAAATTGAAACAATTGGTATGGCTGACCAAATTTTGAAAACAAAATATTTGAAGTTTGAAATAAATAGGTATGACCATAGTTCTATATAAACATTCGTATATTAATAAAGACTTTTGAGCAATTAAATAAAAGGTCATTCTCCAATTCGTACTCCAAAATATATAAAACTTTCCTTTGAAACAGAAAGGTTTGAACAGGAGAGGTGTAGCACTATAATTTCTTTAAAACCATGACTTAATAGGTTTATCAAATAAAATTAAATTGTACAAGAGCAGTAAGTTGTATACTGTAAAAATATAAAATCGAACTTACCAAAGCATGAGAAGAAAGCGTTAATACTTTTGGCAAGAACAGAAATAGGCGCAGCTTTTGATTGAGAGAAATTCAATTTATGGAGAATAATATTTATGTTATTTTCTTTGTGGAAAGATCGAGTATAAAAAGGCTGAGGGAAAAACTTTTAGTTGAGAAAATCGTGGGATCGGATAAGTTTTTGTTGTGCAAATCATGAGATCAGATTAAATACGTGGTCTTCTATTTTAAATTTTTAACAAACTTGAGAAAAATATGATATCAAATCTCCAACAATATAGAAGACGTGCGTCTTAATTTTTTTTTAAATATCAAACACAACCGAAAGTTAATAAACTTGTGGAATAGAGTTTTGAAAATGTGTACATATGATTCCTTTATGTATCTAGTATCTACACATAGATATATATTTTAATAAATATATATTTTGAAAATATTTGATAATTTTAAGTTTATTTTAAAGAAGTGAATATTTTATAAATTTCAAAATACATGAAATGTCTAAAATACTTAACGTGAATTTTGGGGGTGTTACAAGATCATTGGGAGGCCGTAAAGTGGATATTCAAATATTTGAGAGGAACTTCAAAATCATGCTTGAGTTTTGGAAGTTCGAAACCGACTCTTACAGGATACACAGATTCAGATATGGCTGGTGATCTCGACGGGAGGAAATCCACTTCAGGCTAGCTTGTTTACATTTGCAGGGGATGCTGTCTCATGGCAATCAAAGTTACAAAAATGTGTTGTCTTATCCACCAATAAGGCAGAGTATATTGCAGCGAACGAAGCTGGAAAAGAGATGATGTGGATGAAGAGATTTCTCTAGGAATTGAGTTTGAAGCAAGAGGAGTACATGGTCTTTTGTGATAGTCAAAGTGCTATTAACTTGAGCAAAAATTCCATGTATCATGCTTGAACGAAGCATATTGATGTGAGGTACCATTGAATTAAAATGATATTGGGAAATAGCTTATGAAGCTTGAAAAAATTCACACCGACAAAAATCCTGCGGATATGATGACTAAGATGGTCACTCGAGAGAAGCATGAGTTGTATGTCAGATTGGCCGGCATGAGCTCAAGGTAGTTATGATGTTTGTGGGCCAACTATATTGGGAGGGGGAGATTGTTGGGCTTTGCCGAATATTAGTTGGGCCCAAAACAATCAAATAAATAATTGGAAGCCCAACAAAGAAAAGAAGCTAGAAATAGCCCATTTTTGAATTAGTTGACTCTAAGGCATTTGTTGGCTGTTGCAATTTGGAAGGCAGCAGCAGCCGAGAAACAGAAAAGAAACCGTAAGAAAAAAGAGAGAAAAGGGAGAGAAAGAAATCGAGAGAGGAGAAGAAGGGTTTGTCTGTTGGGTGCTCGTTTCTTCACCGTTTTGCCTCAAATTTGGAGGGGGAGTTCATGGCGACGTGCTCTTCATTTTGATTGGAGTGAATTTTCACTATTCATCTCCAAAAGGTACAAAGGGGTAACTGGTATATTTATTCGTTTTTTACTATTTAGATTGCTCTTTTCTCATATCTCATTGTGTGTGCCAAGAATTGTATTCTTGAGGATAGTTTAATACTATTGGTGTTGGTTCCTCTATTTGTGACAAAAAAGGAAACTTTTTAATTCTCATTTGATATAGTGGAGTATTTCTTGGACTGGGTCACATGGTTTTTTACCCTCTTGTGATGGGGTTTTCCACGTAAAAATTCTTGGTGTTATTGCGTATTTATTTCTGCAGTTAATTTACGTATTTGGTCCGAAGTCAATTGAGTTTTTGTGGAAGTGATTGTTGCTTTTGTGCATTCCGCTGCGCCGAGCAATCAACTCTGATTATTGGCCCCTTCCACAACAATAATCCAGACTCTCCAATTGATTTAAATTAAAGATGGGCCCAACTTATTGGAATATTACAGAAGAAACGAAAAGGCAATGGGAAAATAACATCACTAAAGAAAATAATTGAAACTAATCCAAAGACCATCAACACAAATGAGGAAAAATCAAAACAGAATAGAATGTTTGGAGGAAAATTCTAAAGCAAATCCCCAAAAATGCAAAAAAAAAAAAAAAAAAAAAACGCACCTACACGTGGATAAGCTTAGACCCATAGAAATTTGAGGGGAGAAGTCGTTACGTCCGTTGATGGCCACATGGGAAGCTGACCACTCTCGATTCCCATGTCGCGTCTTTAAAATTTAACAATTAAATATCAATTTTTCATATCATATCAATATTATTTATATGCATAAACTTCTTTGTGAAACTTGTTTATACTATGAAATTGATAATATTACACTTATAAATTGATACCATTATTTTTATAAACTAATATTTAGAGGGATTAATGTTTTTTTTAAATAGCAATTAATATTATGATATCAATTTATAAATGTAATGATATCAATTGATAAGTATTATGATATTAGTTTATACGAGTAATGATATATATTTTATACTATGAACAAGTTTCACCGGAGTCCTGTTTATTTATATACACTTCCCGACTCAGTTATATATGCGGATTAATTATGCACAAATATTAATAAATACTTTTGGAGAAGCAAATTAGACGAGGAAAATTTTATTAATAACCCTATTTATTAAGTGAACTTTCCAACATAATAAATGAATAGGGGTGTTATATTAACACATTAATTAGGAAAATTTAAGAAAATAAGCTTATAAAATTGGAATATTTGTAAAAAGAAAACAAATCTGTATATATAATTGGAATGGAGGATGTATGTTCATGCATTTTTTTTTATTCTGGTTAGTTAACGGTACTTTAAGGTGTGCAATTTTTAATTTTTTCTTCACTTTGGTCTTCTTTTTTCCTATGGTGATTATACTTGTATGATTAGATTGAATGTAATTAATACTACTTCCGTCCCGAAACACTTTGCACAGTTATTGTTCTGCTCGTGTTTTAGCGAGCGAGTTTTTTATTACTATTTGAAATGATAGTAATTTTAAAAAATGCGTATAACAAAGGAGGGTATTTATTATCATACCCCACCTTAAAAGTTACTTTATTATTTCAAATACTAATAAACAATTCGCACGCAAAAACACGAGCAAAAAGTAAGTGAGTTAAGTCTTTTGGGACGGGGGGAGTATCGTATATATTGCAAGTTTAACTTGAGGTAGAATTTCAATTTTATAAATGGAAATGCCTTTAACGAAGTTATGAAGCTGGAGGGAATATCTGTGAAACTAAAAACTTATCTCATTTCTACCAACGTTGAAAACAGTTTGATGTTTTGCGACACGTCGAAAGGAAACTGAATAACTAAATATATAAGTATTGCTAGAAAATAAAATAAACTATAATTAGTTCAAAAAACACTTGCAGACAGAATAGAAATAAAATCCAAGAAAGTGTAAAGTGTGAACCCCTCCATACTTATTTTACATCAAACTCCCAAGATTAAGGTATATTGTTGTGAATGACGAAGTGGAATAGCTCAAGTGGTTAGAGCACCACTACCTGTGTTGTGAGGTCATGAGTTCGAGTCACCATTTGACAGATAAAAAAAAAAAGAATTATTGTTGTGAATTTCGAAAAGAACAATAGATGAAATGAAAAAAGTGAAACCCGACACAAATTTACGAGAAATTCACTAAATGAAAATGTATAAATTGGGGATTCGACCTGCAAACTAATTCACTGAATGAAAATGTATAAATTGGGGATTCGACCTGCAAACTAGTGCGACTATAACCTATCTACCTTGGGGTTGTGTAACTGTGACTTGATTCACTGAAATTGAAGCATTTAGCGTAGGTGATATAAAATCTGCAAAAAGTGCTGGTTGTTTAGGCGCAGGCAGTTCAACTTCATTTCCCCTGATATTCAACTGTGTGTAGGCCGTACAAGAGCAGTCTTTAGAGCATTCAACTTCGCAATCTGAAAGAAGCATTATCTGATCATTGAAAGTCGTGTTTCTTGAGTCTGGCAATTTAATTCCAGAGTGCTTCAAGAACACATCTCCTCTACACTCCAACGGCATCCTCCGAACGCATCCGCTCAAATCCCTCGGGACAAATTTTTCTAAACAACGACAAGAAGGCAGGTTTGCAATGTTGCAAAGGCCGTAAGCACGGCACAGGTTGTACGTATCGCAATTATCTGCTGGCATTCCCGCGTAATTGGTCCACGATTGGGTCCGATTGCTCCACATCCAACGCGGCGTGTCGCCATTGGGCCCACCGTGAACTTGGTAAGAACCGATGGATCAAGTGGTCTTTTCCCATTCTAAGGCTAAATCTAGCAAGAGAAAGTGCTTTCTTTGTCAGGATCCTGGTCATATGATTAAGGATTGTCCTAAAAACCAACAGAATAAGCAGAATACCAATACCAAGACTAATAATGAGCATGCTAATATGGCTGTTTACACCACAAAATAATGTGCAATTAAAGAGGAATTTAACGAGGAATTTAAAGAGGGAATACTATTAGGCGAGGGTTTTAACGAGGGAAATGACCCTCTTTAAAATGCTCATCGCTAGCTCATTAGCGAGGGAAAAATTGGGCCCTCGAAAAAAAGCAGAGGGTTTTAACGAGGGCGTCACTGTGTCAGAATTCCCGAGGGCTGCAGACCCTCGCCAAATTCAATGCAGAATCCCTCGCCTGGGCCCTCGGTATATGAATCTGAGTCAGCATTAACGTCGGGCTCGCCGCGGGCCTCTACTCCGGCACAGCTTCTTCGGGCCCAACGACATGGTCCTCCACTGCGGCGTCTTCCCCGCTAAGCGTCGACGATACCACCGGCCGGGATCGCTTGCTCCGTGCGCGGCCGTGAAATCTGGCGGCCTCAATTGAGTGAAAAATAATGGCGGTGGTGGTATGCTCTTTCGCCGGGAAATCGGTGAACGAATCATCCATCCGCGTCGGCATTCTGTTAAAACAAACTCAGAATTTTTAGATTTAGATTGAATAAAAAATGAAGGTACAACTAATACAAGACGCAGTACAACAATAGACATCTAATCTTACAGATACACAAAGTATGGCTTAAATCAATGGAGTGACTCGGAATTATATTGATGAATCGTCGAAGTGTGAGTTGGCAGCGGAGGACGAGTGGTGGAAGGCGGATAAGGAGGTGGAGAAGAAATCATCCCTGGGCAAGTAGATATATTTCAGTGGGTGCAAGATTTGTCGAGAGAGAGAGAAAAGATGAGAGATGAGTGAAAAATGAAGGTAGCAGAAAGCAGAGCTCAAGTTTGAATTAATCAATAACACGTTTGACTCATTTCATCTCAAACAATGAGATCTTTGCCTATTTTTTTATTAAATAATAAATTGTTGCAGGTTTGTACAGTACACTTATTTAATTAAAGCTACCAACTCACCCTTTTCATCATTCTCTGTAGAATCACGTGTGTGCATTTGAATTTGGAGAGGGCGCAGGCCCTTCGTTAAAACGGGCGTGGAAGTTTGCGAGGGTTGTTTCCCCTCGGTAAATGGCGCGTGAAAAATACCGAGGGTTTTAAATCCTCGTTAAACGCGCTCTCGCCAAATCCCTCGTGAAACGTATCACTCGTTAAAACCCTCGTTAATTAACGAGGGTTTCCAACCCCTCTTTAAATACTCTCGTTAAATCAGATTTTTTTTGTAGTGTTATGAAGATGTTGGTGATGTTATGATGGTTACTGAACCTAGTGTGAATTCTGTGCAATCTTTTAGCATGAATGACTCATTGATTCTGGTTGCACATATCACATGACTCCTTTCAAGGAACTATTTACTTCTTTTGAAAATGTTCAAAATTGTTTTGTTTCTATGACAAAAGAAAAGAAGTGTGATGTGCTTGGTACTGATAGTATCACTTTGAGTTTCAATTCTGGTGTGGTTTATACTCTGAAAAATGTGAGATATGTTCCTGCTCTTTGCAATAATCTTATGTCTTGTGTTGTACTCGAAGAAGATGGGTTGGAAGGTAAGTGGGGTAAGGGATGCATGAAAATTTTGAAGGCAAACCTTGTGATTTTCAAAGCTGAGAAAAGGAATAATTTGTATGTTTATTGTGCTAAACCTGAGGTGCTTAATGTTGCTAACTTGTCTAGAGGGACAAAACTGTTTTATGGCATAAAAGGTTGGGGCATATGAGTAATAAAGGGTTAGAAGTTTTGCAAAAGGAAGGGTCTTTTGGTGCTGATAAAATTTCAAATTTACCTTTTTGTGATGCATGTGTTCTTGGCAAACAACATAAAGTGAAATTTCCTGTTTCTCCCTCCCCTAATACTTCTAAATGCAAAGATGTGTTTGAATATATACATGCTGATGTATGGGGACCTGCTAGTGAGCCCACTCAAAGTGGAAATTTGTACTTCTTATCTCTTGTTGATGATTTCTCAAGGAAAGTTTGGGTGTTTTTGTTGAAAAATAAATCTGATGTGTTTTCTAAATTCAGTGCTTGGAAATCTCTTATTGAAAACCAAACTGGTAAGAAAGTCAAAGTGCTTAGAACTGATAATGGCTTGGAATTTTGTAATGCTCAAATGAATGATTTCTATGCTAAATCTGGTATTCAAAGGCATAATATTGTTCCTTATAACCCTCAACAAAATGGGGTTGTGGAAAGAATGAATCGTACTATAATAGAAAGAGTTAGAATCATGCTTGCTACTTGTCGTCTTTCTAAAAAGTTTTGGGGTGAAGCTGTTTGCACTGTTGTTTATTTGATAAATAGATCCCCTTCTGTGCCTTTGAATGGAAAATGTCCTGAGCAGGTTTTCTATGGTAAGAAAATTGACTTGTCTAATCTCAAAGTGTTTGGTTGTGCTGCTTTTGTTCATCAAAAACTCGATAAACTTGAACCTCGTGCTAAAAAGTATGTCTTTCTTGGCTATCCTGATGGTGTTAAAGGTTATAGATTGTGGTCTATCGATGAGCATGGTTACAAGGTTATCATAAGTAGAGATGTTACTTTTAATGAGCATGATTTTCCTTGTTTACCTGCCTCTATGCCTTTACATAATTTTCAGAATACTTCTAATGAGGTGGAGCATGATATGCCTAAACTTGAGAATGATAGTGATGAGAACGAAGATGAGTATGACAATGAAATTGCTGAAAATGAGTTTAATAATGTGCCTGATAATCTTGAGAATGTGAATGATGATAATTTGCAAGGTGGAGCCAATAATAGACCTAGAAGGCATGTTAGGAGGCCCTTAAGATTTGATGGCTATTATATGGATACTCATGCATTTCAAGTTTTTGAGTTAAATGATAATGAGCCTAAAACCTACAGGGAAGCTTTGAAATCTGATAAATCTAGTGGATGGATTGATGCAATATGATGAAATGAAGTCTTTGCATGTTAACAATACTTGGATTCTTGTTCCTAAATCTGCTAATTGCTCTATTGTTGATTGCAAATGGTTGTTTAAAATCAAGAATGAGGTTGATAAAATCAAATACAAAGCTAGGTTAGTGGCTAAGGGATTTACTCAAAAAGAGGGGGTAGATTATAATGAAATATTTGCTCCTGTGGTGAAATTTACAACTGTGCGAATTATGTTTGCTTTGGTTGCCCATTTCAATTGGGAATTGAAACAAATGGATGTTAAAACTGCTTTTTTGCATGGTGATTTGGATAAAAATATCTATATGAAGCAGCCTGAAGGCTTTATTGATCCTAAATTCTCAAATCATGTTTGCCTGCTTAAAAAATCTCTTTATGGCCTAAAACAGTCTCCTAGACAATGGAATAAGAGGTTTGATCCTTGCATGATGTCTTTGAATTTCAAAAAAAGTTCTTATGATCATTGTATATACTTCAAATATGATGCCAATATTCCTTTCTTTCTGCTCATTTACGTGGATGATATGCTTTTAGTAAGTCCTAGCATAAAGGCAATTGAGCATGTCCAAAAGAGTTTATGTGATAACTTTGAAATGAAGGATCTTGGGGATGCAAAGAAAATACTTGGCATGAACATTGATAGAGATAGGAAGTTGCATACTTTGCTGTTAAATCAGGTTTCTTATGTGGAAAAAGTGTTAGAAAGATTTTCCATGTCTTCTGCTAAACCTGTTAGTGTGCCTCAAGCTGCTCATTTTGTGCTAAGTAAGGATCAGTGCCCCAATACTGATTCTGAAATTGATGCTATGAAAAACGTGCCTTATTCAAATGTTGTGGGGTCTGTTATGTATTTAATGGTGAGTACTAGACCTGATGTTGCTTATGCCATAAGTTGTTTGAGTCGATATATGTCAAATCCAGGTAAGACTCATTGGGAGGCCATGAAATGGCTTCTAAGGTATTTGTAAGGTACAACAAATGTTGGTCTTAAATTTTCCAGATCTGCTAATGATGTCAATTTGGTTGGCTATGTGGATTCAAATTATGAAAATGATAGAGATAATAGAAAATCAATTACTTCTTATGTTTTTACCTTGTGTGGTTCTTGTATTAGTTGGAAATCTCAATTACAGCATGTTGTTGCTCAGTCTACTACCGAGTCTGAGTATTTTGCTATCACTGAAGTTGTAAAAGAGGCTATCTGGTTAAAAGGACTTATCACTGAAATTGGTTTTCTTAAGAAGAAAGTTGTGTATTCTGACAGTCAATCTGCCATTCAATTGTGCAAAAATCCTGTTTTTCGTGATAGAACTAAGCATATTGATGTTAGATTTCATTTCATTCGTGAGATATCATTGAAAAAGACATAATTGAACTTGTGAAAATTGCTTCTGAAAAGATTCCTTCCGACATTGGAACTAAATGTTTAAATCTGGATAAGTTTAAAATTTGCATGAGACTTTTGAATTTCGATTCGGTTGATTAATATCATCTGTTTGTTGTGTATTTGGGGATAGGGTCAGTATTTTTTAGCACTTATTACTGCCTCTATTTTTTGTCAAAAGTGTATAAAACCTGTATTTAACTTGTGTGTTTTATCATACAGGTTTGCTGGGACCTATTCTACTAACATGTGTGTTGCTTGTGCAGGTTTTACGGGTAGTGATGAAAGTAAGCCCTTCGGTTCCAAGAAAAGGTGAAATGATGATGTCATTTTGTGGGAATGGACCAAAGAAGGTGGAGAAATGTTGGGCCTATTGTAGTGTAGCCCCATTTAATTAATAAATGGATGGCTTCCTTAAAACAACCCACATGTGTCTTTGGCCCATGACCTTATAGTATCAATATTCATTCCTCACAAAACCCTAGCTATTGCGCAACTTCTCTCTTCTCATCTCCCTTCTGACCAACGATTTACTTTTCTTTTCCTTCACCGAAAATCATGGCCTTACCGCCGGAAATCGTGGGTTCTCATTGCTATAAAAAGAGTTGCTGCTCTTGCTATTCAAATGTGGTTAACATTGCAGTCTTTGGTACTGCTAAGAAGAGAAAAGAGTTTGCTACCAAAGAGAGGATTTGTGTGAGGGTGACTTTTGAGTCTGTTCGTGTAGCATAGTGGGATACTTCACCTGGAACCGAGAGGCCGCCCTGAACCCGGAAAAGGGGCTACTCTGCCTTCTTTAATCATTTCTTTGTTTTACAGTATTTTTCTCTTTATTTTTTTATTTTGTTTTCCATCACAATTTTATGTACATTTGTATATCTATAAAACTTATACCATCGTTTGTGGGGGATCATCCCCTATGTCTGGTGTGCCACTTAATCGTAGACCCTTCTAGGGCCCCATCCTATACTGCACGTCTTCGCCCCGTTTGACTAAAACCTGCGGATATCCAGTTGGATCGAAATGAAGCATAAATTCCCCTGGAGAAGGATCGTCATTGCTTCTCCATGATGTGAGGTAAGTCTCCACCCCTGTTACGTAGTTCCATCCCAAGGTCATGTTGCTCGGTATATACGTGTCCGATGGATAATCGAAACTCTGCCACACCAAATTCTCCTGGCTATTCATCACCACGAGATTACCTGAATCCAGCAATCGCGCGGCTGGATTTTGAAGGGAGCTCGTGGCGTTGGACGACCATATGATGGTGCCGTTAGTGTCGTTGAATAGGGCCAGGATTCCAGGCTCTGTGACACTTACGACACCTGATTTGGTTGTGAGAGGAACTTCTCTGTTTGCAACCCAAACCACTGTCTAAACTGGGATATTCTTGTACCATATGCCTACAAACCGACGATTCGTGGAATTTTCAGGGCTGAAAAATCCGAATTGGGTGTTCGTAATCTTCACGATTCAACTTGAGGGGGAGTGATGAATATTATTATGTAAATATTACATTAATTTGGATATTTATTAGCAAGATTAGTGTGATTCCATTGTTAATTAGCAAGATTAGTATGATCATATTTTAATGTCAAGACTTCTAGAGTCTTCTTCATATGTGTATAAATAGTGTACTCGTGTTCTTGGAGTTAAGTTATATACAACACTCGAAACCAAAATATCTTCTTCTTCTTGTTCGTCATTTCAATTTTAACAAATATTGCAGTCTTTCCAATTTTAAGAATAGCCAAAATTTAATAATTAATAAAAAAGAAAAAATGGGTTAAAGTTATAATTACTACGGAAATAATTAAGAGGACTGAATACAAATAATTTGAATCAGAATCATAAGTCATAACGCGTTTAATCTGGAATTTGGTCGTTTTGAGATATTCAGAGATTCTGGGAGTTCCAATTGATTTAATTAAAGATGGCCCAACTTATCGGAACATTGCAAAGAAACAAAAAGGCAATATTGTTTTTTACTGCAGTCAGGGTGTCGTACTAACGGTTAATAGTCAGTTAATCTGAACCACTATATCTAAAATTTAAAGGCTTAAAATTAATTAATAACTTTCTACCTATTGTATTAAGCGTTGTATTAACTATCGTTTTGTATTGTACTGACCATCGTTTTGCATCGTAATGTCGTACTGCTCTAATAAATTCAATAATTTAAAAAATACAATTATCCATTTACAAAATTATCTTAACAACCCATCTTTTTTTTTAAATAGTTATATTTTATTAAATAATTTATCAAATTAATATTTATCCTCAACTTCACTATCATATACCAGAAAATTGACGGCCCGTAAACTCGTCGGGGACTCTTCCGCCACCATTACCATTATCGAATTTATTGCTATGTTTCGTCAGTTTCTGGTAAAGATAAGGTTTGCGATTAGGATTTTTCTTCCTCAATTTTAATAATGAAGACGTGTTCTTTAGAAAATACAAGTTCTAATTTTGAAGAACACATCCCGTCGTCCGCTGCCTATTACCGAATAAAAAACAAAATTAATTCGATTTGAAAGAGAAATATAATTGTAAAAGCCTCAACCAACGACGTCGACACCTAGCCTGTCAAAAAAAAAAAAAAAAAAAACAACAACAACGCCGACACTTAAGAAAAATTTAGGTAAATTTTTATTCCCACACAAAATTTGACCTAGTTATATGAATCGATCAAATCTCTTCAGTTCGAGGTTTTAGAATTTATAAATAAATTTCAATGATGAGAGAAAGCATATGGTAAGATTGAGCTGAAGCTTAAAATATTAAATTGGAGTCCCGTCTAATACGTACGAACAATTACATACAAGATTAATTTGTGATGTAAATGACGACGATGATGATTAAACATAGAGTTTAAGTGTGCACTATGCCAAAAACTGGATACGACAACGGGTAATTCCCGTTGTCGTATCTATTTTTCCCGTTGTGGATGCTGGTGTTGTCGTAGGTCCCAAACATTTGACAACGGGTAATCCCCGTTGTCGTAGGTTTTTATTACAACGGTTTTTAACCGTTATGTTAACTCATAGTAACCCGTTGTCGTAAATATCTACGACAACGGGGGGAAGCTGTTGTTATATGCTTATTTGACCCGTTGTTAAAAATGTCTAAGACAACTGCGTATATCCGTTGTTATAAATTTGAAAGAACCGTTGTAATAACGCCCTACGACAACGATTTATAACCGTTGTTATAACAAATAGACAACCGTTATAGTATGTACAACCTCTGTTTTTTTTTTTTTTTGATCTTGTAATAAGTTGAAAATTTAATTTAAAATAACAATAAATTGTCACAAAAATATCAACCAATCCAAAAATTCACTCAATACCAATCAATCATCATAATGTTGTTCAAATGCATTAAAAAATCCATATAAATACAACTACTTATTAAAAAAAAAATCGTGTCCAAGTACAATTCATGAGCCAAAATTCAATCTTCACATCATTATCCATGCATTTTTAAGACATCTTCTTCTTTCACAGAGAGCTATTTTAACAGACACACCGATGAATTTCCTGCAAGATATAGATTCTCAATACAGATGAAGGATCAAATATTTAGCTCGATATATTTTAACTATTGCAAGAAACCATGTATAGATGTATACCTCTAGAAAGAAATCTCTGGCATCTTCTACCTTGTTCATCCCTGGCCTGATCTGCATTACATAGCAAATTTTAAGTTAAAGAATGGTAGCAACTATTAGCTTCACTCCAAGTATAGATGTATAACTCCAGAAAGAAACCTCAAGTAAAAAGCAATTAGAAACCCTGTTAAGAACTAGAGATACTCATCTAAAACAAATAATTTATTAACAAAAACTAATGGAAAATCCTAAGCAGTGAACGAGAATACCTGGAGGAAACAAATCAAAAATTGAGGTTCGCAATCAGTGGCTCCAACTAATAGTGCCTTAATGTGATTCTTTTTCTTCTCTTTACTATCTTTGACAGATTCCTGTACACATTACCCAAGAAAATCTACATCATTCCAAGGACAAACAACACTTGTTGCGCTCTCACTATACAAAAATAACAAGACAGAATTAGAATCCTCCAACAAGCCAATTAAAGCAGCAACTGTAGAAATGTTCAAGTTCACCTTGGAAACTCATCTATAATGCATGAGGCATGGTCTCACCTTGGAAACTCATCTATCGTAAATGAAAGGTGTGATAAAAATGGGAAAATATATGAAGAAATCAAAGCCCTTCATTTCGAAAAGGGTGAGTAGACAAGTTTTTATTTGTCTTGGGCAGAGGAGAAGGGAATAAACGGGAGGGAGGGGTTTGCAACCACATTTTACATTTGATTTGTCAAGTGCTTTCCCCACTTCTTCAAAAGTTAGAAAGAATATCAAGATTATTCATATTCCTTTAATCTTCGCCTTCTCCTTTTTCACAAGTTTTACTAAAATACTGTGTTACAACTTACAAGCTATGATTAAGGGGATATTCTAGGTTGAAACTTACTAGAAATATCTAAAACTATTACATACACTACAACGCACAAGGTAAACAAGTATTGGTTGAATATGCATCAGACCCTTTGATATGGGTATAAACAGTGTTCTAAATCAACAGTGGGACTAATTTTTATGGTGCAACATTAGTAATGAATAACATTGCATCTGGATTAGAGACCCAAAATAATAAATACAAGAAGATTACCAGAGAAAGATCTGCAGTAAATATAACTAAACCCAAATACAATTAAAACAAAGTACCTTAGCAATAACCCGAAACGCGTTGAAGACTTTTGTAACGGTTAAAGCGGCTGGTTTACATATCATGGGTTGTGATGAACGACTGGCTTTTGCTACAAGGCCTAAGTCTCCAAGCTTCTTCAGTTAGAAAACATCCTAATGAATAAATTCAACCGATTAGTTAATTAAAACAAAGAGATAAATATGCAGAATGAAAAAAGGATGTCGATCCTAATTACATGGTGTCTGACTATACAAAGGTTGATGAATCATTCTTCATTCAATATAACGATCTACTTTTGCAAAACTAATGACTACTAGAAATATAGAAAATTTCAAGATAGCAACACCAGTCTTTATATTCCCACATTTGTAAATTTATATCAGATCCCATGAAATATATAATTTCAGGAAGACACATATGAACCTGCACATGCTTCATGAGCTCGAAGGCTCAAAACCAACTACGTTAAAACATATGCATCATCTAACCTTCAAGTGATCACATTACTGTCATAAATCCACCTATATATAAACTTATTTATATTACTAAATGTGTTTTCGTAGGCACTATGCGCAGAAATTATACCCTTATATCAATGCTAAATTTCAACATTTCAAAAGAAAAACAGCAGCTAAATTTATATAACTATTTCAACCAACTTAAGTGATCATCTATAAGATTAGACATGGGTGCTGGAACAGCAAGGTCGAACCCCTTATGAATTAAATCCAGTATGCTCTCCCATAGGCCATAACTGTCAATGTAACTCAGTATTAAATGAAGTAAAGCCTTCAAGATACATAGACAGAATATAATGTTATTAAGAAGAGTACAAAACCCAAAAATCAAAGTTTTTATCACAAGTGAATAAACTAGGTGTACCATAAGAAACTCACCAACCGGCTCTACATCAGTACTCTATACATAGATAGATTGTGTATAGTTCACCAGCTATCTGGCATTAATACTGCTTTAAGACACTAATAAAAGAAGGTACAGGCACCATATTTCCATAATAGTTGGTACAAAAAATCCACAGAAGATGAACAAATACAGCTATTACACAAAACAAAAGTGCACACATGAAGCAAGTTAGAGGAGCATGCATTTATAAGATAAAGGTTCTGTATCATAGAGATACAATAACTGATTTTTTTTTATTGAAACATGTAAAGATATGATAATTGCTATTATGGTAGACTGGTAGTTGTTTGTAGTCTTAATTTTAGAAGCTAAAATTGGGTGCAACCATGCAGCATACTTTCTGTAAATGAAGAAAAGAAACAAGAGTTTCAATCATTATCTATATGACAATTATGTTCTCATTACAGTGCAATATTTGACCAACAAAAATATATAATACACTTTAAAGGAAATAATCAAGAGAAAACAAAATTATCAATGAACTTAATGACTACCCAAAGGAACAAAAAGCATATACAAACAAAGGTTTGCGCAATTTTAAGGATCTCTTCAACCAGTTCTTTCATTTACTGAGGAAAAATCAGGAATTGAATGTACAATCATACCTCTAATGGGCAGAGAGAAACAATAGACTTGCTCCAAAAATCAGGCTCCGGGTAAACAAGGTAAGATTGAGTAAACAGGATTAGGGAATGAGGAGTTCCTGAATAATATTGTAGCACTCATATAGACACCTATAATCACATTTAAACAGGATTAGGGGAAGAAAAGATAAGAAAAGCAGTACATTTAATTTAATTATCAATCCAAACTTTTGCAGGATTTGGGACATTATATTTTTGTTACCTTGACCACAACAGGAAATTGCTGCCACTAAATTAATTGCGAAGTAGACTACAAGGAAGAAACGTGGCAGTTGAACAATAAAAATTAGAGAAATGTGTGCTTTTCAATTTTATTATTTTTGAAGCCTTTCTGGATTTTGGTGTTTACGAGCTAGAGCACAACAATCTGAGTTTGGGTGGTACGGATACGGCTCTCTCACTACATAAATAAACACAGCCATAAAAAAGATAATGAAAACAAAGATCTGAACTTAAGTGCCATGAAACAGAATGAAATCTAATAACTGAATTTAGAACTTGATTTAAAGCACATATGTATTAAAAGAAGCAGAAATCATTAGTCAAAAGTCACTATAAGATTGTCATTTACTTTACAAAACTTTGGCCACTTTGATGAAATTATAATAACACGAGGATCCCGCGAAGCAAGTGACAACAAGAATAACAAAATATCATAATACCACTCTATGAACACGTGACTTCATCTAATCAACAAATATACTTTAGGTACCCCAGATTTTAAATCACATATTTTGTTGGGGTTATAAGTGAAAGTATACTTTTTACTTTGTATAACCTATGTATTAAACACTTATTTACTGAAATAAATTGTTTATCACTGTTGCTTTAAATATGATTGAATGTTATATATATTTATTGCAAACCGTTCATAGCACGCATTACATTGTAGTTAACGTAGTGATACCAGATCACAGAAGATCACGTTAACAGTTACTTGTAAATGAGTGCGTGTTTCACAACATAGATAGATCCGAACAATTTATTGGTAGAAGTTGATGTGTAAGGCTCAGATTGACTTGTCTTGACCAAGAGATTACACTAGTGCATTCGATGTGCTGAAGCGGACCTACAGAGAGGATAAACTCATTCGCACTGACTTAAGGGATGAAGAGTTAGACCTCAGTGGTTGTTGATTTCTTAATCTCTGTCACTTAATATGGACTATGTGTGATTAGTAGTTATTGCTTTGACTTATAAATGAGAAGAAAATCATTGCGACTTCGATACCCTATAAATTGGGCAATAATATTAATTGCACGACAGTTGCTAAATTAATACAGAGAATCGTGTGCTTGCTATGTCTTGCTTGATTGGTCCCCTTGGTGGGCCCGGAACCTTTATCATACCAAATCTTGCAAGTGGAATTAATTTTCTGGTATGGATAATATAGCTGGACTGTCCTTACTCCAAGGATAAAGATATTAATTAATATAAAGCTTTTCAGTGGCTTAATTAATTAATGGACTAAATAATCTTAAACACGGGAATTTATAACCGGGAGCCATATTACCGTAATATGGGTTAAGATTGGATAGTGCAATATTAATTATATAGTGATATTAATTAATATTAATGGGCTAAATTATATTGTGGCTCAATATTGAAATTCAGAAGTCCATTGGAAGGTCCATCTTAATTCTTCTAAAGGCCCCCTCAAGTAGCCCAATTATAGTCCAATAAATAAAAGGTGCTTAAAATAAAATAAACTATTGTTGCTTATATTTCCTTGAAATTTTCGAAAATATTAAAAAGAAGAGGGAGAAGAATTTTCTTGAAAAGATTTTATGGAAAAGAGATAATGTATTCTTGGAATACAAGATTATCTCATAAATTCAAGAAAACTCCCACTAGGCTTCTTTAATTGATTTTTTTTGAAAATTATGTATAAGAAAGGGAAGAAAGATTTTCTTGGAAAGATTTTATGGAGAAAGATATGTATTCTTGGAATACAAGAATATCTCATAAATTCAAGAAAGATCCAATCTTGCAAATCTTCTTGAAAATTTTAGAAAAAATAGGATGAATAAGGGTGTGAGATTTTTGTGGAAAAATGCACATGGAAAGAAGAATATATTGGATATATTCAAGATTTCTTGGAGATCAAGAAAAGATCTTTCCTAGCCCTAATTGTGCTCCAAAATTTCGAAACCCCCTCTCTTATAAATAGGGGATGAATTTTTCATCTCCAACTAGTTGTTCCATGCGTTGGAAATATTAGAAATTCACAAAGGTGGTGCAACAATATTTTTATTTTTTCCTTTGTTTTATAAATCGTTCATCGGAGAACCTTCCACCGGGGTTATTGGACGAGGACTTGGGAATACTTGAGAAGGACTATTGGTGGGTATCCAGATACTTGATCCTGTCTGTCTCATATCGTCTCTCCAATGGGTACGTTTATGTAAACTCCTAGAAATTCCGCATGCTAGGATCTTTTACGCGAAATATTATTTGCATGTTGTTGTTGGATTGATTATTATTTGAATTCACTTAGGTAAATTCATGATAGTAATAATTGTTAATTTAAATTTGTGTTTATGAGGTCATCCCGATAGATCCTGACATATGTTATCCCAACAACTGGTATCAAAGCCCTGGTTGGGGCTCTGATCTTTTAAACTGTAATTTAGATTGTTGTTCATTAAAATTGAAATTGGATAGTAGAACTGTTAGATCTGTTTTGCAGGTATCCAATTGTCATGGTATTTTAATTTGCTTATTTACATGTAAATAAATTGTTGGTTTTTAATTCGATTCGTTCGAATTTGTTTTGCCTCGTGAGAAAATTCACGAGTAGATTAGAATTTGTTTGATTTGTTCAATGTAATAGACTAGTCTAGATCTAGGTTTATTTATTTTTCGTAAATAAATTGTAACCGAATCGTGAACGAAGACAGAGACGAAGAATTACAGACGGACGTCCAAGTGCCCGGACGTCTGCGAGCCGCGAGCCAAAAGCGAAAGTGGGCTGGCCGAGAAGGCCTAGAACCGCATGCATCGCCAAAGTAGGCGCGACGGGGCGATGGGCGTCGGCCGCTGGTAGCGGATATTTGATCTACGCGTGCATAACCAGACCGACCAAAGCGTCTTGTATGCGGGCGGCGAGAACGCGGGATCCGTCTTGGCGCGCCCGTCGGCGATGCCGCGTAAAGGTCGATAGGCGATGGGCGGGATGGCCGATCCGGATCCTTGGCGTCGCGCCTGGTCATGCATGCTCCTCGGTTCTGGGTCGTGAGCTACTCGTTTTTCGGACTTCGTTCTAACCCAAAACGGAGGACATTTTAAAGAATTATTGAGGATTCAGTGGGAGCTTGTCGAGACGAACGATGAAGGCAAAAGAAAAGACGATTTCTCAAGATCAAGATTTGGAATTTAAACCATGACAGTTGGATATATGTGCCCAACATGATTTATTTAGTCTTGATGCTTGTTTTAAATTCATGCAATTTTATTTGTTAAATGTGTTTGCATGGTATAGAATTGTCTAAAAGAAAATCTCACTTTCGAAAATTACTAAGTATGTTTTATTGACAAATTTTATTCCGGATAATAAAATTACGTCAAATTGACCTCCATAATTTATTTATTTGTGAATTCTTTTGGAGAAATTTCCCCAACGGAATGGCCAAAAGATGGATTACACATTAATAAATTCCCAAAAGGATGATTGTGAATTATTATTAGTGGCGACGATGACCCTCCCAACGAGGCTCGTACAAAGCGAAGTAATAATTATGTATTTAATTATGGTTATTACTTAGGTATAAAATTGATATGCATATACTTCCCCGAAGTCCCTGTCAATTTTATATTGGTCAAGTGGGAGCCGTCTATTAATTTTGAATTAAAGGTTTGTAATTGTTCTTGTTTGTAACCTGCTTGAATATGTTTAAATAGACAGTTCACCCAACGTGACCTATTTAAACTGTTTTGAGATGTCGACTGATGCATGTTCATATTGTTTTGAGATTTTGATATGAACAATGTGATCGAATTGAGTGATAATTTTGTGCTTACACAAATTGTTATTTATTTCAGTTCAGCATGTCGCAACCTTTTAATCCACTGTTAATATACTTAAAGTGAATAGAATTGTATAGGAAACTATGTTGATTGGAAACAAAAAGTTATAATTGTCCTAACTGCACAAAAACACAAGTGGATTCTTGACACACCAAAACCAGATGAGCCAACTGACGAGTAAAAAATGCGGGACTCGTCAGATCACCTTGCGAGAGATATTGTCGCTGAAAATGGTGGAGGGCAACTCCGTAAGGGATTACATCCTCAAAATAGATGGCCCATCTGAACAAACTTGAGAGTTTGGGTGCAGATTATGATCTGGAGACCCAGATCAATTTGGTACTCCACTCTCTGCCCAAAAGTTTTGATCACTTTGGCCTCGCTAGCTGATTTGTTGCAAGCTTTGGTCACGGCAGAGACGTTGATGGGGCACCAAACTCAAGCTTTGATGGAAAGCGGTCTGTCTTCATCTTCTAGGCCAAGGAAGGCAAGAAGAAGAAGAGGACCAAAAACCATAAGCAATAAAACTCAATTGTTGCCGACGGCAATGGTAAGATGAGGAATGCTGGTGGTGGTCAAGAAAAATCGAAAGGGGAAGTGTTTCAATTGCGGTGAAAGAGGACAATGGAGGTTTGCCTGTCACAACCCCAAAAGGGCCGGAAAGAAAGGTAATTCTCACGCACTAATTGTTGAAGCTTGTTTAGCGGCGTATTCTTCTCATTCATGGGTAGTTGATACGGGATCCTCTAATCATGTTTGCTTCACGGGTTCAAACTAACCCGACAACTTAGTGGAAGTGAGATCCTCATCACACTGGGCGATGCGTCTTCTACGAGTAGTAAATTGAAGCGATGGGAGGCGTCATCTGTCTTTTTTTTGAAGATAAGATTTTAGTTTTGAGAGATGTTCTTTACGTTCCAGTTTTTCGTAAATATCTTGTTTCAGTTTCTAAACTAACGATGGATATTCTCTTCATTTTTCTAAGCAAGTTACTGTTTACCATAACGATGTGTTTATCTATCATGGAACTTTACGGAACAATCTCTATACTATTAACTGTGCACACCACTCACAAAATGCATCTTATAACACATCGACTGTTTCATGATATAAGAGAAAACGTTCAGAAAACGTGAACGAGACACTTCTATAGCATCTAAGACTGGGTCATATTAATCTAAATAGGATCCAAAGGTTGGTGAAAGATGGTTCGCGCTAGAACCACTTCCAACCTGCGAATCATGTTTGGAGGGTAAGATGACCAAGAGGGCATATGGAGCCAAGGGGAATAGAGTCACAGAAGTGTTGCAAATCATTCACACTGACGTGTGTGGTCCAATGTCAACCAAAGCTAGAAGTGGCTATGAGTATTTTGTGACTTTCACGGATGAAATCACTTAAGGTTCGGGTACATTTTCCTCATGAAACACAAGTCGGAAACCTTTGATAAATTCAAGGAGTTCAAAGCCAAAGTGGAGAATCATCAGGAAAAGAGTATCAAGTTTCTACGATCTGATCGTGGAGGCGAATACCTCAGCGATGAGTTTTTGAACTACTGTCGACGCGAGCATTGTTTCCCGATTGATTTGCTTTTTAACCCCTCAACAAAACGGGGTAGCAGAATGAAGAAACAAAACACTCTTAGAAATGGTCAAATCCATGATGAGTTATTCAGATCTACCCAAGTCATTTTGGAGTCATGCCTTGGAAACAACGGTTTACGTTCTGAATTTGGTGCCATCCAAATCGATTTCCAAAAACCCTAAAGAGTTGTGGACCGAGCGCAAGCCCAGTCTGAGACACCTCAGGATTTGGGGGTGTCCGGCATATGTGCTAGACAAGGAAGTTGGTAAGTTGGATGCACGTTCGGAACTAAGGTTGTTTATAGGATATCACATGGGAACGAAAGGGTGCATGTTCTATGGTCTTGAAGATCAAAAGGTGGTAATAAGTACGCACTTTAGATTTTTGGAAGAAGACTTTATTAACAATCGAAAGCTCAAAAGTGAGATTACCTTAGATGAAATAAGAGGACAAACTCCTATACCAACTGTACAGGTTCATATACCAAGCGTCACACCAACACAATCGGAACCTCGTCGTAGTGGGAGGGTTGTTCGACAACCTGAGAGATTCATGGGGATAGGAGAATCTTGGGATGGTCCCCTGAATAGTGAATCAAACCTCCGTCCTACAAGGAGGCGATCCAAGATAAGGATTCAGAATCCTGGCAAACCGTGATGGTAGCCGAGATGGGCTCAATGGATCATAATCAGGTGTGGGAGCTAGTTGAACCACCCAGTGGGGTAAAACCCATTGGATGCAAGTGGGTCTACAAGAGGAAAAAAGAGGGGCCGGACGGGAAGGTGGAAACCTTTAAAAGCAAGGCTTGTGGCAAAGGGATACACTTCGAAAAAGAGGGTATCGATTATGAAGAAACATTTTACTTTGTAGCCATGCTTAAGTCCATCTGTATTCTCTTGGCAATAAATTGCTGATCTAGATTTTGAGATCGGCAAATGGATGTCAAGGCAGTTTTTTCTTAATGGGAGTCTTGACGAGGAAATCTATATGCAACAACCCGAAGGTTTCATCGAAAAAGGGCAAGAACACCTTGTGTGCAAAAGGCTTTATAAAATCCATTTATGGACTTAAGCAAGCATCTCGGGCTTGGAACCAATGTTTTGATTATGTAATAAAATCTTATGGGTTTGTTCAAACCCGATTTTGAGAGTTGTGTTTATAGAAAGTGTGACGGAACGCCTTGGTATTCCTAGTACTATCGTGAGGCGATATTACGCTCGCCGGAAACGATGTAAAGGTTTTGTCGGGCGTAAGGATATGGTTGTCAAAACAGTTTGATATGAAGGACTTAGGGGAAGCCGGTCATATTTCTAGGATCAAGATCACTCGAGATCGAAAGAAAAGAATGATCGAACTTATCGCAAACTTCATACATAGATACCGGATTTTGAAGCGTTTCAACATTCAAGATTCGAAAGGGTTTTGTACCTTTCGGGGCATGGAATCCATCTATCAAAAAGACATGTGCCCTAAGACACAAAGGGAGATAGATGACATGAGAGGCATTCCTTATCGTCGGCGTGGAAGTCTCATGTATGCAATGTTGTGTCTGAAGATGGATATCTGCTTTCTGCCCGTATAGGCATGGTAGCGGATATCAAAATAATCGAAACCAACATTGGACTCTTTGTTAAGAACATTACAAGTATCCGAAAAAGAACTTCGAGATAGAATGTTGGTTTATCAGTCAGACGGTTTATTTCCAGTGGGATACACGAACTCAGATTTCCAATCAAACCTAGATTCCAGAAAATCTACCTCGGGTAGTGTGTTATGTCTGAGGGGAGGAGTTGTAACATGGAGAAGCGTTAAGCAGAAATGCACCGCCGATTCTACCATGGAAGCCGAATATGTAGCTGCTTGTGAAGCAGCGAAAGAAGCGGTGTGGCTCAAGAACATCCTAGTAGACTTGGACGTTGTCCCGAATTTGCCCAGCACCATCACGATCTTTTGTGATAATGCCGGAGCAGTTGAAAATTCGAGGGAACCGAGAGCCCACAAGGCCAACAAACACATTGAAAGGAAATATCATCTTATACGAGAAATCGTTAAGAGATGAGATATAGAGGTGGCAAAGATCGCGTCGGAAGACAACCTAGCTTATCTATTCACAAAGGGCCTGCCTCAGTTAACATTCGAGAGACATGTGGAAGGAATGGGTGTCAAGAGCGTTGCCAATCTGCTTTGAGTATAAGTGAGAGAAATGTTATTAGGTTGATGTAGGTGACATTAGATGTCACCAGATAATACATCAGACATGTTGTGGTATACTTAAAAGCTGACTTTGAGTATAAGTGGGATATTGTTGGGGTTATACGTGACAGTATGCTTTTACTTTGTATAACCTATGTATTAAACACTTATTTACTAAAATAAATTGTTTATCACTGTTGCTTTAAATATGATTAAATGTTATATATATTTATTGCAAACCGTTCATAGTGATACCAAATCACAGAAGATCAAGTTAACAGTTCCTTGTAAACGAGTGTGTGTTTCACAACTTAGATAGATCCGAACAATCTATTGGTAGAAGTTGATGTGTAAGGCTCAGGTTGGCTTGTCTTGACCAAGAGATTACATTAGTGCCTTCGATGTGCTGAAGCGGACCTACAGAGAGGATAAACTCATTCGCACTGACTTAAGGGATGAAGAGTTAGACCTCAGTGGTTGTTGATTTCTTAATCTCTGTCACTTAATAAGGACTGTGTGTGATTAGTAGTTATTGCTTTGACTTACAAATGGGAAGAGAATCATTGCGACTTCGATACCCTATAAATTGGGCAATAATATTAATTGTACGACAGTTGCTAAATTAATACAGAGAATCGTGTGCTTGCTATGTCTTGCTTGATTGGTCCCCTTGGTGGGCCCTGAACTTTGTCATACCAAATCTTGAAAGTGGAATTAATTTTCCGGTATGGATAATAAAGCTGGGCTGTCCTTACTCCAAGGATAAAAATATTAATTAATATAAAGCTTTTCAGTGGCTTAATTAATTAATGGACTAAATAATCTTAAACACGAGAAATAATAATTGGGAGCCATATTACCGTGATATGGGTTAAGATTGGATAGTGCAATATTAATTATATAGTGGTATTAATTAATATTAATGGGTTGAATTATATTGTGGCTCAATATTGGAATTCAGAAGTCCATTGGAAGGTTCATCTTAATTCTCCTAAAGGCCCCTCAAGTAGCCCAATTATAGTCCAATAAATAAAAGGTGCTTAAAATAAAATAAATTATTGTTGCTTATATTTCCTTGAAATTTTCGAAAATATTAAAGAAAAGAGGGAGAAAAATTTTCTTGAAAAGATTTTATGGAAATGAGATAATGTATTCTTGGAATACAAGATTATCCCATAAATTCAAGAAAACTCCCACTTGGCTTCTTTAGTTGAATTTTTTCGAAAATTATATATGTATAAGAAAAGGGATGAAAGATTTTCTTGGAAAGATTTTATGGAGAAAGATTTGTATTCTTGGAATACAAGAATATCTAATAAATTCAAGAAGGATCCAATCTTGCAAATCTTCTTGAAAATTTTAGAAAAAAAAGGATGAATAAGGGTGTGAGATTTTTGTGGAAAAATACACATGGAAAGAAGAATATATTGGATATATTCAAGATTTCTTGGAGATCAAGAAAAGATCTTTTCTAGCCCCAATTGTGCTCCAAAATTTGAAACCCCTCTCTTATAAATAGGGGATGAATTTTTCATCTCCAACTATTTGTTCCATGCGTTGGAAATATTAGAAATCCACAAAGGTGGTGCAACAATATTTTTATTTTTTCCTTTGTTTTATACATCGTTCATCGGAGAACCTTCCACCGGGGTTATTGGACGAGGACTTGGGAATACTTGAGAAGGACTTTTGGTGGGTATCCAGATACTTGATCCTGTCTGTCTCAGATCGTCTCACCAACGGGTACGTTTACGTAAACTCCTAGAAACTCCGCATGCTAGGATCTTTTACGTGAAATATTATTTGCATATTGTTGTTGGATTGATTATTATTTGAATTCACTTATGTAAATTCATGCTAGTAATAATTGTTAATTTAAATTTGTGTTTATGAGGTCATCCCGATAGATCCTGGCATATGTTATCCCAACATATTTATGCAGGATCTTGCCAGAAAACAGCAATGAAAGTGTGACACAGGCAGCAAGCAAATATGGTTACACCACATTTGTGCTCACTCATGGTGTGCCAGATTTAATAGATAAACAAGGTCATTTAAAGGAAAAGGAACTATATTACTATAAGTAATCAGACCAAAAATAGTGAATAATCCGCCTGTGCGACAAACTTGCTGAACAAGAAGCACAACATTAAAAAAAATCCAATAATTCAATTCGAACAACAATAACCCCTCACAATTAATTAACTCACCAAATCAGTACAATTAAAATAGGACGAAATTAATTTTATAAAAGTGATAACCGTAATATGGGTAGGGCTTTAGACAAATTAGGTTAGAAATTAGGGCTCTTACCTGATGATGCAGCGGGAGGAGAAAGACGAAGGCTGCAACAGCGGTAGTGAGTAGCGAGCGAAACGGCGCCTGAAATTCCTCTGTGTAGACGGTAGTGAGTGGAATGGAGAAGGCAAACAGAGCGAGTGGGATGGAGAAGGCAAACGACAGTGACGCGCGATGAAGCAACGAGCGACGATGGTTAGCGGTGAACGGCGGTGGTGAGCGACGAACGGCGGTGATGAGCGGCGAATGGCGGACGGCGAATTGGGTAGAGGAGAAGAGAGATTGAGTGCCCTAGCGGCGTATGCGTTTTTGGAAACAGGAAAAGTGTGTGAAAATTTTTAAGGGTCCATTTTATACCCCAATAATTAATTTAAAAAAATATATAACAAGGAAAGACAACGGTGGATAAAACCCGTTGTCTTTCAGCGCGTTATCCCGCATTCTTTGGACTTTTTACAACGGTTTTATCTACGACAACGGGTTTTCCACTTATGACAACGGGTAGGATTAATACCCATTGTCGTTTCCCCGTTGTTGTATCAAGTTTTTGGCATAGTGAACTTTGCTTTGCATGGTGACAAAAATTTATTCCACATCATTTTAATGATATTACATTGGAAAATAATTGTCAATTTCTGCTTTCGGTAGATGAAACACAGTGAAAAATGATGGCTTTGTGTAAATCCTGCGGTCAACAATCATATTTCCACCGTTGAAGTGATGGTAGCGCGGCAGCGGCTAAGTGCCATGGTGGAGGAGGCAAAATCAATGGACAGGTTTAAGAATTTCGTTTTTTCTTTCTTTTGACGGGAGAGTTCGACAATTTTTTGTGGGGAAGAAAGGAAAGATTAATTTTATTTGTTTGATTGGATATATTAAGTATTCTAATTATTTTAGAAGGGGTATGATAGTAAAATAAAAAAATATAATTTAAAAATATTAAATAAATACCATAGGTAGTAGGTCTGACTATGGTAAGAAACACTGTGAAGGGTGTTTCCAAAGGCCATTAAGACATATGAGGAAAAATCAAAACAGAACACAATGTTTGGAGGAAAATTCTAAAGCCCAAAATATGCGAAAAAACGCATCTACACGTGGATAAGCTTAGACCCATAGAAAATTTTGAGGGGAGAAGTCATTACGTCCGTTGATGGCCACATGCGAATCTGACCACTCATGGTCCATGTCGCCTCTTCAAAATTTAACAATTAAATCTCAGTTTTTCATATTATATCAATATTATTTATATACATAAATTCTTTTATGAAATTTGTTTGTACTATAAAATTGATAACATTATACTTATAAACTGATATCATTATTATTATAAATTAATACTCATAGCAATTAATATTATGATATCAGTTTATAAGTGTAATGGTATCAATTGATAAGTGTTATGTTTTTTTTTTTTTTTAAATGTAATCAATTACAATAATTCCTTCTACCACCGGTCATGTGGCAACATTGTTTCATCTCGTTGTAGACCAAAACCACAATTACCATAAGAGAGGGAGGTCACCCGAAATCGCAACTCAAAACCGCAATTACCGCAACCGGAACCTCAACCACTACATGAGGGGGAACACCACCCCACCACAAGGGGAACCCCATTGTTTCGTCTCGCTGTAGACCAGAACCGCAACTAGCACAAATTGCTTTATTAATATTTTAAAGAATATTCAATTTAATTTGAGACACACATTTTTAGTACATGTTCAATCTAATACAGTACGAATGATTACATTGGGCAGAAGTTTGAGAGTAAGAGAAAAATTAGAGCCTAAGATATAAGAGTATACATACAGTTTTATTCGCTAGGTGGGGAGGTAAGAAAAAATTGCAATTTTTTCCATGAAAAGTGCAGGTGTTTTCACTTGCAATTTTAATAAAAATTACATTTGAGTTACATGGTACACTTAATATATGCAAAATTTTGCCCCCACAAAATATATATTCATTTGTTTCTTTAACTCAAGTTTGTATTTGCGCTCAAAAAAAAATGTTAGTAAATTTTTTATATATTTGTAGATATCTTCTTTGATTCTTTCGTTGTACAAAGGTTGCAATATATTTTTATATTGTAAATTAATCTCATCACCTCATTAACGTGCATGATTGACTAATCAATCTTACCGTATGCAAAGACCAAAAAAGTCAGAAATCTTTTATTCAAAACTAGCTAATTAATATACATGAAAGACCTTAAAAGATATAATTGACAATGAAGAAAACTGCTAGGATTAACATATTTACACTTGAATATAAAATCAGGACAGTTTTTTATGATAAAAACTCATATGAGACGGTTTTATATATAAGACGTAATACAAATTAACAATTATATCTTTTAAAGTGTTAAAACGTTTATATTCAAATTATACTTCATTTCATCGTGAGACCGTCTCACGCAAGTGTGCCTCTTTTTTTATTGACCAAGATGCTGAGATGTGACCTTGTGACCTCTACATGGTCAACTTCACATAGTGGGATTAAACCTGAATTTATTGTTATTATTGTATGGTGATAATAATATACTATAGTTTACTTTTTTTTTCATATATTAGTAGTTTTGTTATTAATTTTATAGACATATATAATATTTAAAATTTTGATATAATAGGTACTTAAAAAAATTGTAATAAAGAACTTGGTTGCACTTTTAATATAATCACATGAATTAATTTTTGTATGAAATCTGCTTTCACATAAAGAAAAAAAGATATTGTCAGGTGTGGATAGCTCAAGTGGTTAGTGATCCACTACCTAAGATCTCGAGGTCTTGGATTCGAAACACGAAGAGAAAAAAATTATTCCCTCTTGTGGTGGTTCCCCTTGTGGTGGGTGGTGGCCCCCCTCTTGTGATGGTTGTGGTTTTGATTGCGGTGCAGTTTTGGATGGTCCCCCTTTTATGGTGATTTCGTTTCTAATTTACAGTGAGAAGATGATGCATGTGCCCGGTGGTAGAAGGAAAATTGTTAAATACTTTTTTAGCAATTAAATTGGTCAAAATTGGGAGGTGTCACTAATACACATTTGGGCTTGGACAACTGTTAAAAAAACCCTTAGAGAGCGGTTATAACAGCTGTCCAAGTAACAGTTGTCCAAGCTTGGACAACTATTAAAAAACCGTTGTCCAAAAGTTGGGCTTGGACAGCGGTTTTCAACCGCATTGCAAAGGAGGGGCTTGGACAGCGGTTATTAACCGCTGTCAAACATTTTTTTTTTAATAATTTCGTTTATTATGTTAGATAGAAACCGCTGTCCAATATCTTTTTTTTTAATTATTAATTTATATTTTAAAAATCCTATAATAAAACCATAAACCAAAACTTATATATACGTCCAATACCATAAACCATAAACCAAAAATCCTATAATAAAACCATAAACAAAAATTTATACCACATATATACCAAAACATCAAATAAATAAACATACACATCATACACATACGTCCAATACACCAAAAACATGAAATATATATCATCACAAATATATAATTTAATTACATGCTACCAAAAACTTCAAACAACGATCACTCAATATCGTATGAATATAAGAATCGATTGTAAAGGTACCCGTCCAATTGTTTTTCCATTTCTCCAGTCTTTTCTTAGAGTAAGACTTGAGCTCACGTTCATAGACAAACTGCAAACAACGAATTAATCAATATAATATGAATTTTTATTCAATCAATAATAATTTAAATAAATCGATAAATTGACTTACATTGACAGGAATGTTCGTTAGAGAAGTACGGATTATATCTTCAATAAAGCAACACACAAAATGTCCACAATGTTCATTATCTCGTTGCCTCGGAACCTGTTGATTAGCGATTATAATCACGTATTACAATTATGATTTCTTTCTTGTAATTTGATAATTTACTAAATTAAATTTACCTTAATGTTAATCCAGTTCACTTTATTTAACTTAGATCTTGAACCTTGACTCATAAGGCGACTCCGATACATCGTCATCACACTATTATTATTATAATTAAAAAAATAGATTAAATATGCATAATTTTAAAAGTAAAACAAATCATTATATAGAATATTAAAAATGAACTTAAGCATGAATTTTCTGATGTGTTAACCCGATGGACTTGAGCATTTGTTTAGCATCATATGCTCTCTTAGGCAGTACATTTCCATCAGGCAATAGACCACTAACTTTTTCTAGCATACTTGTGAAGCACTCATCGGACAACTGGTGAGCTGCTTTTAGGTTGAACAATATCAACACAACTTACAGTTTTGTTGCCTTCTTACACCCGGGCCACAGTAGTAATCCAGCAGAATCCCTTAACTTCTCTGACATATAAGGGTGATCTCGCAGATCATCGTCATCCCCTCTCGATGTATCAACAGTCGGTACATCATCGAAAATATCCGCATCCACTGTATCTTCAAACCTAAAGTCAGTTTCTAGGTTGCTTGAGCTACATCCATCTCAACCATGATATGTCCAAACAGTATATGTTTTATCAATACCGTGAATCATCAAGTGGTGGAACAGACTTTCTCGACCTCTAACAGTTTTTCCATTCATACATTTCCAACACGGACATGAAATGTACCGAGGGTCGGTGCACTGTCTAGTTGCATGATTACAAAATTCTTCCACCCCATTCCTATACTCATCTGATAAACGATCTGCTCGAACCCACTTTCAATCCATATAGAAAAAGAGATGCCTATAGGAAAGACAATGTGAAGTGCTTCTCAAGACATTAATGTATATATACCTAACCATACTTGATCTCAACTTTTATCCTAATGTATCTTCCTAATCATTTTCTTATTAAAAGCTATATCACAATCCTAACGTACCTAAGATTTTGTTTCTTCTCAAGACATTAATATATATATATATATACCATCAATCATCTAAAGCAACTATCTAAAACACATGCATTTCGTCAAACACTTGGTGTGCATCTTATATTCATCTCTAAATTTATATAAAAAATCACCAATCAACTCAAAAATATATCCCAATCCTAATTATGCTTAAATTTCCTACACATGCATTTTATCAAACACTTGGTGTGCATCATATATTCATCTCTAAATTGACATAAAAAATCACCAACCAACTCAAAAATATATCCCAATCCTAATTATGCTTAAATCCTACACATGCATTTCATCAAACACTTGGTGTGCATCATATACTCATCTCTAAATTGACATAAAAAATTACCAACCAACTCAAAAATATATCACAATCTTAAATTATGCTTAAATCCTACACATGCATTTGATCAAACACTTAGTGTGCTTCATATATATATTCATCTCTAAGTTGACATAAAAAATCACCAACCAACTCAAAAATATATCTCAATCCTAATTTATGCTTAAATTCCTACACATGCATTTCATCAAACACTTGGTGTGCATATCATATATTCATCTCTAAACAAAAACATAAAAATCACCATTCCAAACTTACAATTTATCCAAAAATTACCAACAACAATCAAGTCACACAACATATATATATAACACATAAACTAACCCTAACTAATTAATTAACAAAATAGAAATAAAAGATTAAGCATTAATATATACGTACCTTGTAGAGGAAGAGGAAGGCGGCGGCGGCTGGGGAGGGGGTCGGCGGGCGGCGACGGAGGCAGGAGGAGGGGGAAAAATCGCGCTGCTTCGAGTGGAAATGGGGGTTCTCTGGTACTGAACCCACTTATATATAATTCTGATTTCTCACTTGGAGAGTGGTTCATAACCACTCTCCAAGCTTTAGAGCGGTTATGAACCGTTCTCTAAGTGAACTTGCAAAGCGGTTTTTAACCGCTGTCTAATTTTTTTTTTTTTTAAAAAACCGCTTCTCCAAAACTTAAAAACTTGGAGAAATTGCTTGAAATAAAAAATTTGTCCAAGTGGGGCTCTCCAAACTTAAATGTGTAGTAGTGTGTAAGCGTATACAGATGCACATAATAGTTGCTAAAATTTATACAACCTCAATCAATAAAAGGTATGCATCTATAATATTACCATGAATGGATGTTCAACAACTGTAGGTATGGATTCAACACAAAAACATTCCTTACCCTTATTTTTTATCGTCTCTCTGATAATCCAAGCAATTTCTTCTGCTGCAATTGATACAATCAGTTCTTCTGAGAGCATTACAGATGGAGAAACACTGGTTTCATCAGGTGGGATGTTCGAGCTCATGTTTTTCAGCCCTGGAAATTCTACGAATCGTCGGTAATTAGGCATATGGTACAAGAATATACCAGTCAGGACACATGTTTGGGTTGCAAACAGAGAAGTCCCACTCACAACAAAATCAGGTGTGTTAAGAGTCACAGAGCCTGGAATTCTGGCCCTGTTCAACGACACTAATGGCACCATCATCTGGTCGTCCAACGCCACGAGATCCCTTGAAAATCCAGCAAATCCAGCCGCGCGCTTACTGGAATCAGGGAATCTCGTGGTGATAGATAGCCAGGAGAATTTAGTGTGGCAGAGTTTCGATTATCCATCAGACACGTACATACCGAGCAGCATGACCTTGGGATGGAACTACGTAACAGGGGTGGAGACGTACCTCACGTCGTGGAAAAGCGACGACGATCCTTCTCCAGGGGAATTTACACTTCACTTCGATCCAACTGGATATCCTCAGGGTTTAATCAAATTGGGGGAAACATGCAGTATAGGATGGGCCCCTGGAACGGTCTACGATTAAGTGGTACACCAGACACAGGGGATGATCCCTCACAAACATTGGTATTTCGGATGAACAAGAATGAGGTTAAGTATGGGGAAATTCCATTAGATCCAACGGCTCTCTCGAGGTCCACAGTGGGCCCCAATGGCGCCACACCGCGTTGGATGTGGAACAATCGGACCCAATCGTGGACCATCTATGCGGGCATGCCATCAGATAATTGTGATACGTACAATCTGTGTGGTGCTTACGGTCTCTGTAACATCGGAAACCTGCCATCTTGTGGTGGTTTGGGAAAATTTGTTCCGAGGGATTCCAGCGGAAAAGTTTGGTCACGTTCGGAGGACGCCGTTGGAGTGCAGAGGAGACGCGTTCTTGAACTACTCTGGAATTAAATTGCCAGACTCCAGAAACACGACTTTGTTACATCTCTTTCAAAGACTTGCATATTATTCGTTAGAAGTTTAATTTTATTTTATTAAGGAATTGGTATTTGACATTGACTGCTTGTTTACTTATTCATTTCCCCTGCAAATTTGTTTATAATATATTCATGTGTTTTAATAAATTGTTGATTTAATTATGTCTCCAAAAAGTCTACGGAAAATCGAGTTGTGACATGACTGGTGTACAATAAAAAATGGAGTGGAAATCATTTACAATACAAAGTCAAAGATCTGGAAAAGAATTTAGTTTTTAGTCATAAAATTTAACTTGTTGGACATAATTAAAGGCAATTATTACCAAATACCAAGACCATGACGAAGTCAGTAGAGAAAAAAGACAAATTAGAAGTAGAAACGTGAACAAGAATACCATATAATGTGTATATGTATGATGAATACTACTCCTATATTAGAGAAGAGCAGGCTTAACAACTGCAGGTATGTATAAAATTCCAAGAAATTCATCACACTCTGTATTGTTGATCTGCTCTCTCATAATCCAGGCAGTTTCTGCTGCTGCAATTGATACAATCACTTCTTCTGAGAGCATTAGAGATGGAGAAACTCTGGTTTCAACAGGTGGAATGTTCCAACTCGGGTTTTTCAGTCCTGGAAATTCCACTAATCGATACGTGGGCATATGGTACAACAACATAACAGTCCGACGTACGTCTGGGTTGCTAACAGAAAAGTCCCGCTCACGACTGCATCAGGTGTGTTAAGGGTCACAGAGCGTGGAATTTTGGCCCTTTTTAATGAGACTAATGGCACCATCATATGGTCGTCCAGCGCCACCAGATTCCTGGAAAATCAAGCTGCACAGTTACTGGAAACAGGGAATCTCGTTGTGAAGGATGCTGTAGAGAATTTGATCATTTGGGAGAGTTTCGATTATCCAACCGGATACGTATCTACCAGACATGATGAGCTTAGGATGGAATTTGGAAACAGGGGTAGAGACGTACCTGTCGTCGTGGAGGAGCCCTGATGATCCAGCTCCTGGAAATTTTACTATTCATGTGGATCCAACTGGATATCCACAACTTGTACCGAAACAGGGGAAAAGTGTCCTGCGTAGGATGGGACCCTGGAGTGGGGAAGGATTCAGTGGGATGGCAGTTGGGATGATATATCTTTCGATATTAGAGATGAACAAGAGTGAGGTGAAGTTTGGAGAACATATTCTGGACCCATCGCTTGTTAGCATGCTTGCATTGAGGCCAGATGGTGCTATACTGCGCCAGATATTGAATCATCAGACGAAATCCTGGACCATTTCTTGGCACTTGCCTTTAGATAGTTGTGATAACTACAATTCGTGTGGCGGATATGGGAATTGCAACATTGGATACACTCCACGCTGTAGATGTCTCGAGAGATTCGTGCCTAAAGATGACGAAAGTTGGAAAGGAGAGGATTGGTCGGATGGATGCGTTAGAAGGATACCGTTGAACTGTTCAGATGATGTGTTTTTGAAGTACCCTGGAATTAAACTGCCAGACGCACGAAACTCGTCCATTGATGTAAAGGCGACGAGCCTTGAAGAATGTGAAAAGGAATGCTCGAGAAACTGTACTTGTGTGGCGTACGCACAGTTGAATATCAGTGGATCGGGAAGTGGATGCTTGTTCTATCACGGGGACTTGATTAACATCAGAACTATACCTTCCGGAGGTCTAGATCTTTACATCAGAATGGCTTATGCAGAGAGAGGTAAGAATCTTGATACATGATTATTAATTATATAAGTACACATAATATGCAAATTTACCCATTTTCAACTTGCATTTCTCTTTTCTTTTTGCCCCTTAATTTTTAACTCATAAATATGTCCTTATCAACCTGGCACGGCCCGAAATTGGCCCATGCGTAACCCTCCACGACCCCAGTCGGATTCGGGTCGGGTCTAGGTTGGGTCCGGGGCCAGTCGGGACGTGTTTGAAAGTTGGAATATGTGGTGGAATGGGGATGGGATTAAGGGAGAGGGGTAAAATGTTCACAAAAGGGCATATGTGTGAGTTGAAAAGTCAAGAGGGCAGAAAAGAGTTAAAAAAAGGGCAAAAAAGAGTTTGTCCCATATAAATATGTATATCTCACATGTCATGCATTTGACTTCATTCACATTAGGATTGAATGAGAAAGTGTGTTTTAGATGTATTGGTCCTATTTAACTTGAGAATAATTTGCGCTTTATATTGTGTTTTGATAGAAAAAGGTGGACGCTCTAAATGGAAAAAAAGAGTAAAACTCATAGCGAGTTTTGCATCAGTGGCAGGAATAGTTGTTTTGTGTCTGATTTTAGTTTTTGCAAAGAATAGGAAACGAATAAAAGTTGCAGGACTATTTAGTGGAAGCCGTGGCGAAGAAGCAGAGGTTCCATTCTTTAGCTTATCTTCAATTTTGAAAGCTACAGATAATTTTTCATTCATTAACAAACTTGGTGAGGGTGGATTTGGACCTGTTTACAAGGTACACTGCTAAAGTTTCTCTACATTTATTATGGAAAATGCTATGTTTAGCATCCAACTAAAAGCACAAATTCACATTCACAAATTGTGTCGGTAGGGCATGCTGGACGACGGGCAGGAAATTGCCGTGAAGCGCTTGTCAAAAACCTCGTCACAAGGAGTTGAGGAATTGAAGAATGAAGTGATGTTGATTGCCAAACTTCAACATCGAAATTTGGTGAGGCTCCTAGGATGTTGTATTCAAGGAAATGAGAATATGTTGATCTATGAATTCATGCCCAATAATAGCCTTGACTTGATTTTATTTGGTGAGTTCTTTGAAACTTTTGTTCAGTAACCAATTGTATGATCATACAATAAGAAAATACTAATTCCATTGCATGTTTAACAGATCAAACCAGACGCACATTATTTGACTGGGGAAAATGTTTCAATATAATCAACGGAATTGCCAAAGGACTTTTGTATCTTCACCAAGATTCCAGGTTGAGAATAATCCATCGAGATCTTAAAACAAGCAACATACTGCTAGATGCCGACATGAACCCGAAGATATCCGATTTCGGCCTAGCCAGGAGTTTTGGAGGGAACGAGACTGAAGCTAAGACACATAGAGTTGTCGGAACATAGTAAGAAAGTCAACAAACTGATCAATCTAATTCTCATACGCATTCTTTTAACACCATTTTCTTGTTAATTCTCTGTCACAGTGGATATATGTCCCCAGAATATGTGATGAAGGGGTTGTTCTCAATCAAATCAGATGTGTTTAGTTTTGGAGTTCTTGTGATAGAAGTTGTGAGCGGAAAAAGAAACAGAGATTTCTCGCTTAAAGATAAAACTCTCAATCTTATTGGCCATGTAAATAACAATTCCTAGTTAATACTATTATTCTTTTGGTCCCCATTTGTAGCAAACAATTAACACACCAATTGTTACAAATTATGTTGCACAGGCATGGACACTTTACAAAGAAGAGTGCCTAAGGGAACTAGTTGATGCATCTTTAGGCGATTCTTTCGACATAACTCAAGCATTGCGCTCAATCCACATAGGATTGTTGTGCGTGCAAGCATGTCCCGAAGATAGGCCAAGCATGTCATCTGTGGTTTTAATGCTCGGAAATAAAGATGAATTGCCTGAGGCTAAACATCCTGCTTTTTTCACAGAAAGAGATGTGTCTGCCACCGAGGGCTTTATTGGAAATAACATTGTATGTTCAGCTAATCAGGTTACCGTTACGATGCTAGATGGAAGATAGAACACACAATTGCTCTACTTATTTGCAATATCTTATTTTTTACATCTTGTTAAGATATAATCGTATGTTGTTCATGGTTTGTAGGATTTAATTGGTTATCTTATTTTCTAGAATTACTTATATTTTCAGTTATTCAGTTTCTTTTAATTTCGTCTTGTAAAGCACCAAATTATTTTCAACGTTGGTAGAAAATTAAGAAATAAGCTTTTAGTTTCACATTCACAGACATTCTCTTTGCGCAATAGAATATAATTTACATGTCTAATTTGCTTTTCTAGAAAAAAAAATTGTTAATCTTTGCGCAAAAATCAATATACATAAATATATAAGACACTTATCCATGTGTCTATATACAGTAAAAACTCCATACAGTCATATTGTCGGGACCGGAAAAAAATATTACTATAGGGAGGTTATTCTTAAATAGAGTTTTACATAGAAAAATAATTTTTTTTTAGAAAAACAATAATACATTCAATATAATACATACTATACTACATGTAGGTAAATTTATTAACAAATTCATATATCTAATTAATATGAATTTGACTAAAATAAATGCATACACTTTCAAAATATATAAAATACATATATATCAACTAATATGCATGTACCTAGGAACTAAACAATAGTTATTGTTCACATTTGTATAAATGTTTGTTCAATACATGTGTATTTTTTATAAAATTAGTACACTTTTTCTATTTCAAGCAAATGACACCTAAGAATGTGTCAATACGGACGAGTTAGTACGTACATGCAAGTTGAAGGATGTAGTGATAAGTCGTCACAATTAATCATAAATAAATAGTTTAGGCCATCTTAATTGTAATCATATATAAATTTTTATATATACTATAATTTATTCTTATATGGAGGCATAAATCCTTAAGACGGAACTAGGAAAAAATATGTCTTATTACAATATGGAGTTTATTCCTAAATATAATTGATCCCGAGTTACGACCATGATTTTTTATTACTATAGAGAGTTTATTCCTATATAGAGTAGTCCTATAGGGGATTTTTACTGAATATAGGGTTCATGTGTTCCATGTGGCCGCCATCACTCATCCAACCTAATTTTTAGAAACAGGGTTCATGTGTTATACACTAAGCAGGTCCGATCCTAGAAATTTAAATGCCTGAGCCGACTTTAATATTAGGCTCCTCATAACCTTTTTTTATATAAACTCAAATAAAATTTTAAATAATGTATAATGTATAATATTTTTTCATATGAACTAAAAGACAATACAAAATTTAAATAATGTATAATATTAAAAAACTAAGCATTGATTTATAATATATGAATTCAGAAAGAATGCAAAATTTTAAATAATGTATTATATTAAAAAAAAATTAATTTTTGTTTTATCATTTATTGCAAGTGCAACACAAATTTAAGTCACTTCTTCAATATCAAGTTTATTATTCTTTTTCAATATTCATATTTTTCTTCACCCAACAAATTCTCAGATCCTTTTTTACTCTGTATGATTACTTGTGTAATAAAATGTTTGTTATTTTTTCTCTTTTAATAATCAGACATATACTAAAAGTGTTTGGTCGACGGACGGCGAGCCCACTTGTCCATTGGACATGACTATTTTAATAAATATTACACGTGTCGCTCTTACGTGTTCGATGAATGCTGAATTATTATATCGAACACAACAATTTTAAAAGTGTGCAATTTGTTATGCTGAAAAATGCGGCTTATTTACTCAGAAAAGTGCAACAGTTAATATGGGAACATAGTTGCATGCTTCTTTTTGGAATAGTTGCACGTTTTTATTTTGTATAGTTACACGGTTCTAAAATGCACTATGAGTGCACGATGCATGTACATGAGACCCACTCATTTTTTAGATATTTGTAGATATCTTCTTTGATTCTTTCGTTGTACAAAGGTTGCAATCTATTTTTATATAGGAAATTAATCTCATCACCTCATTAACGTGCATGACTGACTACTCGAGGTCCATTTAGTTGGGAATAATGAAAATTACTTCTATTTAACTACCTCACATAATACTTATTGTTGATATTTAACTAACCCTTTAATGATATCCATTACAATTATCATTCTTTAGTCATATCAAGTGGACCCTCAATCTTACTGTATACAAAACAAAAAAAGTCAGTCCTGTCACAAAAAAAAAAAAAGGGTCAGAAATCATTTATTCAAAATAAGTATACAGTAATGACCTTATAAGTGATAATTAACAATGACAGCAACTGTTAGAATTAACATAAATACACTAGAATACAAAATAAGTGCAGCTTTTTTATTGAGCAAGAAGTGTCCCACGTACTAACCTACATAGTCATCTTGACATAGTGGGATTAAACCAGAATTTATTGTTATTATATAATATATAATTTACTTTTTATTTCTATAGACATATATAATATTTAAATTTGATATAATAGAACTACCCAAAAAAATATATATACACATTATGAAAAGTACAGATTATGTAAAAATATTAAATTCCTGTAAAAGAAGAGTATTAATGATTTATATGTTGAACACTATTAAGCACTTTTTAATATAAACTAATATTTCTAACCACATGAACTAATGTTCATTGAGTTGAAATTGATTTATTTTTCTTCACCAACATAACCTTTTAATTATCACGACTAAACCTCTTTTATAATATAAGTCATATATTTCAATTATCACTACTAATAACCCATGTTGAAATATAAGTCACACCCTTCAGTGTAATAATCTTTATAGACTTATAGTAAAAAGTCATACCCTCTTCACAACTAATACCTTTTAGTAATATAAGTCACATCTTAATCAGTTTCACAAATTTTTGTGTGAAACTTATTCACCCTATACTTTGTCATGTGCAGTATATAAAATAGAATGAGTTTCATGTACACCCAATGCACCGTGCACTTATAGTGTATTTTAGAAACGTTCGATTTTATATACTTAAAAGTGCAACTTATTTACACTGAAGCGTGCAATTATTTTTTCATATTATAATTGCGCGCTTCAGTGTAAATAAGTTGTACTTTTAAGTATATGAAGTCGCACGTTTCTTAAATACACTATAAGTGCACGGTGCACCTGGGTGCATACAAGAATTAGGCTATAAAATAATGTTTTTTTTTTTTTTTTTACGAAATCTGCTACCGCGAAAAGTTAAAAAAAAAAAAATAGCGACATGCGTAAATATTTTTTTTGCAATTAAATTGGTTAAAATTGGGAGCTGTAGTTATATGGCCTCAATCAATAAACTACTATACTTAAAAGGTAATACAGTAGATTTTCACAATGATTTTTTTTTTTTTTCAACGGAAATTAGATGTTGAAAAAGCTCACTAAATACAAAATAAATATGAGTATGACTAGTGTGAAAATTTTTATGTATGAAAATTTATAAAATTGCTCTAAATTAAACATCTATACCCTAAACACTAAATAATGAACCATAAATTATGACCTATTCGGGCCGGGTGAACCATGAATCACTTGGGCCGAGTGAACCATAAACCACTCGATTTTGTCTTACCTTCACCAATTATAAAATATAGTTGTAAATTAAAGTTTTTTCATGTATGATAATTTTCATACTAACTTTGTCAATAAGAATATTTATATACACGTATGTATGTATAATATTACCATGAATGGATCATATGGATGTTCAACAAATGTAGGTATGGATTCAACACAAAAACGTTCCTTACCCTTATTGTTGATCTTCTCTCTGATAATCCAAGCAATTTCTTGTGCTGCAATTGATACAATCAGTTCTTCTCAGAGCATTAGAGATGGAGAAACTCTGGTTTCATCAGGTGGGACGTTTGAATTCGGGTTTTTCAGCCCTGGAAATTCCACGAATCATCGGTATTTAGGCATATGGTACAACAATATACCAGTGAGGACATATGTTTGGGTTGTAAACAGAGTAGTCCCACTCACAACAAAATCAGGTGTGTTAAGAGTCACAAAGCCTGGAATTCTGGCACTGTCAACGATACGAATGGCACCATCATATGGTCGTCCAACGCCACGAGATCCCTTGAAAACCCAGCCGCAAGATTACTGGAATCAGGGAATCTCGTGGTTATGGATAGCCAGGAGAATTTCGTATGGCAGAGTTTCGATTATCCATCAGACACTTATATACCGAGCAACATGACCTTGGGATGGAACTACGTAACAGGGGTGGAGACTTACCTCACATCATGGAGAAGCAACGACGATCCTTCTCCAGGGGAATTTACGCTTCACTTTGATCCGACTGGATATCCGCAGGCTTTAATCAAACGGGGCGAAGAGGTGCAGCATAGGCTCGGGCCCTGGAACGGTCTACGATTAAGTGGTTCACCTGACACGGGGAATGAACCCTGGCACAAGTCGGCGTTTCGGATGAACAAGAATGAAGTTAAGTATGGGGAAACTCCATTTGATCCAACGGTTCTGACAAGGTCCACGGTGGGCCCAAATGGCGCCACACCACGTTGGATGTGGAACAATCGGACCCAATCGTGGACCATCTATGCGGGCATGCCAGCAGATAATTGTGATACGTACAATCTGTGTGGTGCTTACGGTCTCTGTAACATCGGAAACCTGCCATCTTGTGGTTGTTTGGGAAAATTTGTTCCGAGGGATTCGAGCGGAAAAGATTGGTCGAATGGATGCGTTCGGAGGATGCCGTTGGAATGTAGAGGAGACGCGTTCTTGAAGTACGCTGGAATTAAATTGCCAGACTCAAGAAACACGACTTTCAATGATCAGATAATACTTCTTTCAGATTGCGAAGTTGAATGCTCTAAAGACTGTTCTTGTACGGCCTACACACAATTGAATATCAGGGGAGATGGAAGTGGATGCCTGTTTTATCACGGGGACTTGATCGACATTAGAACTCTGTCTTTAGCTGGACAAGATCTTTACATCAGAATGGCTGCTGCAGAAAGAGGTTAGAATTAACATTGACCCATTTTAATTTGATGTTCCACTCGGCGAAATGTAACTTAATAAAACACAAATTCATATCTCTGTTTTCGGTAGATTAATTTGATATATTTATATATTTAAAACTGTAATGAGATATTAATGCATAAAGTCGACAACTTAAAATGCGAAAAACATGATTGTTCTTTGTTTGGATTGAAGTGGTAGGAGGCTCTAAAGGGAGAACAAGAGTAATACTCATAGCGAGTTTTACAATAATGGCCGCCATAATTATTGTGTGTGTCTCTCAGTTTAGTTTTTAAACAGAAGAAGAAGCAGCAGCAGAAGGATCAGAGACTAATACAAGGTAAGATGATTTATGAATATCTTCAACAATATCAAATAGTGCTTGTTTCTCTGACTCATGTTCCAGCAATTAGTGGAAGCAATGGCTCCGTGGATTCAGAGTTGCCTTTCTTCAACTTGTCCATAATTTTGAGAGCTACGGATAATTTCTCAATCGTTAATAAGCTTGGTGAGGGTGGATTTGGACCTGTTTACAGGGTAAGGGACAACCAAAAATGCATTTATTTAGGGGCTCTTGGTTCAATATATCCTTCATTGGAAATCATAATGGCAATCATCGAATTACAATGTGAATTATAGTAACAGTGTTAGTGTATTGCTTCAATTTTTGGAATATGTTTTGACAAAAAATGATTGTTGGATGAAGAATAGAGGTATGGTCGAGGATAATATGAGAGGCTGTTAAATATCTTGCACGCGTAGTATGATGAAATATAATTGATCATCATTTTTTATCATTAACAGCCACAAGGCCCACAACTACCTTATACTCATTTCCGTTATCATTCTCATTGAAGAATTATGCATCAAGCGCCCCTTTAGTTCTTTTACTGCATTTCATATTCTCAAGTTTTGGCTGCAGGGCATGCTTGAAGACGGACGAGAAATTGCTGTTAAATACTTATCAAAAACTTCATCACAAGGAGTCGAGGAATTGAAGAATGAAGTGATCTTGATTGCCAAACTTCAGCATCGGAACTTGGTGAAACTTCTGGGATGGTGCATTGAACAAGAGGAGAACATGTTGATCTATGAATACATGCCCAACAGTAGCCTAGACTTGATTCTATTTGGTAAGCACTTTACATTAATTATATAATGCTTATCATTGTAACCAAGATGAAAAGATCATGTCTAACTCCACAGATGAAACTAAAAGTATGTCACTTGATTGGCAAAAACGTTTCCATATAATCAATGGAATAGCAAAGGGGCTGTTGTATCTTCATCAAGATTCAAAATTGAGAATCATTCATCGAGACCTCAAAATGAGCAACATACTGCTAGATGCTGACATGAATCCAAAGATATCGGATGTTGGTCTAGCCAGGGGTTTTAGAGAAAACGAGACTGAAGCTAAGACACGCAGAGTTGTTGGAACATAGTAAGAAAGGAAACAAAGTAATTTACCTTTTTCTTAAGTAATATTTTGAGACATTATTTTTCTTCTTAATACTTTGGTTGCAGTGGGTACATGTCTCCGGAATATGCAAGGTGTGGATTGTTCTCAACCAAATCAGATGTGTTTAGTTTTGGGGTCCTTGTGCTAGAAGTTGTGTGCGGAAAGAGAAACAAAGGATTCTTCGCCGAGGATCCCAATCTCAACCTCCTTGGATATGTATGTATTCTTATTATTGCGATGCTGTTCTAACTATCAAGTCAAGTTGATGTACTTTAAGATCTCAATTAGATAGTGAATAAAATAATTTATTTGTAGTTCTAAAATATGAACAGGCATGGAGACTTTATAAAGAAGACAACTTATGGAAATTAGTGGATGAGTCTCTAGGCGACTCTTTCGAGTTGTCTCAAGTGCATCGCTCGATCCATGTGAGCCTGCTCTGCGTACAGAAAAGTGCGGAAGATAGGCCAAACATGTCATCCGTGATTTTCATGCTTGGAAATGAAGTTGAACTGCCTGAGCCTAAAAAACCTGCTCTTTTAGCAGATTTTATATCGCCTACGCCAAATGCTTCGATTTCAGTGAATCAAGTCTCAATTACACAACCCCAGGGTAGATATATAGGAAATAATAACACTAGTTTGCAGGTCAATTCCCAATTTCATACATTTTTATATCGTCAATTTCTCGTAAATTTGTGTATGAGTTTCACCTTTTTCCATTTCATCCTATTTCTTGGGGATTAAATCTCAAATGCTCCCATAACTTAGCAGCTTTTTTGATTTAGTCCCATAACTATTTTGGAACGATTTAGTCCCTTAGCTATTAGAATTGCTCAATTTTCATTCCATAACTATTTTTTGGAACGATTTAGTCTCATAATTACTAGAATTGCTCAATTTTCATCCCATAACTATTTTTTGGAATGATTTATGGGATGAAAATAGTTACGGAGGAGGGTGTATGTTCATTTCTTCATTCAGGTTACTTAATGGTAATTTATGGTTTGCAATTTTTATAGTATTTTACTTCTCTTTGGTCTTCTTTTTTCCTATGGCGATTTTACTTGAAAGATATACTTAGAAAATTTTATACCTAAAGTTGATCAGATATTCAGATTCATTAATGAAATATTATATAGATTGCAAGTTTAATTTAAGGTAGAGTTACCTTTAATGAAGATATGAAGCTGGAGAAAATATCTGTGGATGTGAAACTAAAAACTTATCTAATTTCGGGAATTAAACCAAAATAGTTCCATAACTTTGCACCTATTGAAATGGTCTCATAATTATCTACTTTTTCAGTTGGATCAAATTGAATACATATAGGATTAAATTAAGAAAGTTGATAATTATGAGATCATTTCAATAAAGGTGCAAAGTATATGAAACAATTTTGATTTTAATTCCTCTCATTTCTACCAACATCGAAAACAGTTTGATGTTTTACAAGACGAAACCATGAACAACATATAACCAATTAAACCCTACAAACCATGAACAACATAAGATTATATCTTAACAAGTAATAAGAATTAAGAATATAAGATATTACAATTAAGTAGAGCAATTGTGTGTTCTATCTTCCATCTAGCATCGTAACGGTAACCTGATTAGCTGAACATACAATGTTATTTCCAATAAAGCCCTCGGCGATAGACACATCTCTTTTTGTGAAAAAAGCAGGATGTTTAGCCTCATGCAATTCATCTTTATTTCCGAGCATGAAAACCACAGATGACATGCTTGGCCTATCTTCGGGACATGCTTGCACGCACAACAATCCTATGTGGATTGAGCGCAATGCTTGAGTTATGTCGAAAGAATCGCCTAAAGATGCATCAACTAGTTCCCTTAGGCTCTCTTTTTTTGTAAAGTGTCCATGCCTGTTCAGCATAACTTGTAACAATTGGAGTGTTAATTGTTTGCTACAAATGGGGATCAAAGTATAATAGTATTAAATAGGAATTGTTACTTACATTGTGCATTCTGATGCGCTGAAGAGGACCTACAGAGAGGATAAATTCTTCCGTACTGACTTACGGGATGAAGAATTAGACCTCAGTGATTGTTGATTTCTTAATCTATGTCCCTTAAATAGGATTGTGTGTAATTAATATTTATTGCTTTGATTTACGTTGGGTAGAGAATCAATGCGATTCAATACTTTGTATTTTGTGCAATATTATTAGTTATATGACGATTGCTAAGATTTAATACAAAGATTCGTGTGTTGGGAAATGAGGGGTGCCCGGATCTATTCGAGGAGAATTTAAATACATATTTAAATTAATCAATTAATTACTAACATAAATTAATCCTAAATCAATTCAACATAATAATTAAACAAATAAATAAGCAACATGCGTACACGTAATCCACGTAAATCCTAAGCATGCGGAATCTAGGAGTTACGAGATTACATACCTCTTAGAGACAACCGTTGAGACGATGGATCAACCCAAAGAGCCTTCCCAAATATGTCCCACGTCCACGAACGTAATCCGGTGGAAGGATTCTCAACGAACGATTTTAATTAAAGGAGAAAATAAAATATTTGCCACCACCCTTGTGGATTTTTAATTTTTCCAACGCATGAAATTGCACTTGGGGATGAAAAATTCATCCCCTATTTATAGGACAAGGGGGGCGAAAATTTTAGGTCAAGTTGGGCATTGGGAAATTTCCTTTTTTCTTCCTCAAGATACAATCTAAAATATATCCAATATATTCTATTTTCCAAAATATCTCCCAACAAAATCTTCTCCTCCTTTCTTGCTCCTTAATTTTCGAAAATTTCATGCAAGTAGGAAGAAAATAAGATCTTTTTCCTTTCTTGAATTTATGGGATAAACTTGTATCTCAAGAATACTTATTCCATAAGATCTTTCCAAGAAAATCAATAATTTTTTTTTCTCTCTCCTACCCAATTTTTTGAAAATTATCATGGAAAAATAAGCAAAATGTTTTTTTTCTCCTTTTCATTAATTGGACTTTAATTTGGGCTATTTGAGGGGCATTTAGGATAATTAAGATTGGACCTCCAATGGACTATGAAACTTTAATATTTAGCCAAAATATTATTCAAGCCCATTAATATTAATTTATTCCACTATAAAATTAATATTGAACTATCCATCTTAACCCACATTACGACTTCACAATAATATGGCTCCTGGTCATTATTTTTCGTGTTTAAGATTATCTTAGTCCACTAATTAATTAAGTCACTGAACAGACTTTATATTAATTAATATCTTTGTCCTTGGAGTAAAGACAACTCAACATTATTATCCATACCGGAAATAAATTTCCACTTGCAAGATTTGGTATGATTAAGATTCTGAGCCCACCAAGGGGACAAATCAAGCAAGACGTGCTTGCACACAATTCTCCGTATTAAATCTTAGCAATCGTCGTGTAACTAATAATATTGCCCAAGATACTTGTATGCAAAAACTTGTATGCAATATTGCATAGTGTGATTTATGTGTAATTAACTCAAGTTAGGTTTTTTTTTTTTTTTAAAACAAAAAATTCTCGCGGGTCATTCTAGCCCATTGCGCTGGTACTGGTTTTTGTCCATGTAGTAACACTATTTTATTTCATAGGGTAATCAAGTTGTTCTTTAAATCTGTAATTTAGAGTTGAGATTTCTTTTCACGATTGTACTGGTTTTGTATAAATTAAAAATTATGTGCTTAATAAGAATTGAAGCTGCGACCAAATAGCTTAACAACAGATTTGAACCATTAGACTACAACACAATTTGATAAAAATATCCTTGCATAAATATGTAATAGGTAAATAGCCAAGCGACCCGCCCAACCCGACCGCCCCGTCACATGACCCACGAGTTTTTGATTAATTTACTTTAATTGCAATGTATTGCACATACCACTATTGTGCTATATTTCACAAAAGTTCTACTCCTTTCCAAAAGTATTAAAGCATCATGCTCAAATTATACTTTTTGATTGAGCAAGATGCCGAGATGTGACCTACTAACCTACATTGTCAACTTGACATAGTGGGATTAAACCTGAATTTATTGTTATTAATTATTGTATGGTGATAATAATATATAAAAAATATTAAATTCGTCTAAAAGAAGAGTGAATGATTTATATGTTGAACACTATTAGCAATTTTAATATAATAATATGAATTAATTTTTGTATGAAATCAGCTTCCGCTAAAAGAAAAAAAGATACTGACATGGTTAAATACTTTTTTAGCAATTAAATTGGTCAAAATTGGGAGCTGTGCGCGCGTATACAGATGCTCACAATAGGACTAAAATTTTATAATAAACAACCTCAATCAATAAACTACTATACTAAAAAGGTAAAACAGTAGATTTTCACAAAGAATTTTTTTAGGAACAGAAATTAGATGTTGAAAGTTGAAACAGCTCACTGAATACAAAATAAAAATATTTATATATGTATCTATTATTGAAAACATTTATTATTATTATCATTTGACGTATGTATGTATAATATTACCATGAATGGATGGTCAACAACTGTAGGTATGGATTCAACACAAAAACGTTCCTTACCCTTATTATTGATCTTCTCTCTGATAATCCAAGCAATTTCTTGTGCTGCAATTGATACAATCACTTCTTCTGAGAGCATTAGAGATGGAGAAACTCTGGTTTCATCAGGTGGGATGTTTGAATTCGGGTTTTTCAGCCCCGGAAATTCCACAAATCGTCGGTATTTAGGCATAGGGGTGGTGAGATTCGTACCCATTTTTAATAAGAAAATAAGATTTTTACCCACTTTATAAAAAAATGAGTTTTCTACCCAATTTTGACATAAAAAGACTCAATTACCCTTAAGTTAAATATATTCATCTTTTTCAAAAAAATGTTTGTCTCGCTGGATATAATTATTCATATCGAGACAATATGCAAAGTTTGAATAATATCTCGATAGATATAAAATTTGTCTCGCTGGGTATAATTCTCCCCATCGAGACAGTATTCAAACTTTGCATATTGTCTCGATGGGATGAATACTGTCTCGATGGTGAGAATTATAACCAGCGATATAAGTTTTATATCTATCGAGATATTATTCAAACTTTGCATATTGTATCGATGAGATGAATACTGTCTCGATGGGGAGAATTATACACAACGAGATAAGTTCTATATCTATCGAGATATTATTCAAACTTTGCATATTGTCTCGATGGGATGAATACTGTCTCGATGGGGAGAATTATACCCAGTGAGATAAGTTTTATATCTATCGAGATATTATTCAAACTTTTTATATTGTCTCGATGGCATGAATATTGTCTCGATGGGGAGAATTATACCCAGCGAGATAAGTTTTATATCTATCGAGATATTATTCAAACTTTGCATATTGTCTCGATGGGATGAATATTGTCTCGATGGGGAGAATTATACCTAGTGAGATAAATTTTATATCTATCGAGATATTATTCAAACTTTGTATATTGTCTCGATGGCATGAATACTGTCTCGATGGGGAGAATTATACCCAGCGAGATAAATTTTATATCTATCGAGATATTATTCAAACTTTGCATATTATCTCGATGGGATGAATACTGTCTCGATGGGGAGAATTATACCCAACGAGATAAGTTTTATATCTATCGAGATATATTTAACTTAAGGGTAATTGAGTTTTTTTATGTTAAAATCGATTAGAAAACTCATTTTTATTATGAAGTGGGTAGAAGTCCTCTTTTCTTATGAAATTTGGGTAAAAACACCCATTTTCCTTTGGCATATGGTACACGAATATACCAGTGAGGACATATGTTTGGGTTGCAAACAGAGTAGTCCCACTCACAACCAAATCAGGTGTGTTAAGAGTCACAGAGCCTGGAATCATGGCCCTGTTCAACGACACGAATGGCACCATCATATGGTCGTCCAACGCCACGAGATCCCTTGAAAACCCAGCCGCAAGAGTATTGAAATCAGGGAATCTCGTGGTTATGGATAGCCAGGAGAATTTCGTATGGCAGAGTTTCGATTATCCATCAGACACGTATATACCGAGCAACATGACCTTGGGATGGAACTACGTAACAGGGGTGGAGACTTACCTCACATCATGGAGAAGCAACGACGATCCTTCTCCAGGGGAATTTACGCTTCACTTTGATCCGACTGGATATCCGCAGGCTTTAATCAAACGGGGCGAAGAGGTGCAGCATAGGCTCGGGCCCTGGAACGGTCTACGATTAAGTGGTTCACCTGACACGGGGAACGAACCCTGGCACAAGTCGGCGTTTCGGATGAACAAGAATGAAGTTAAGTATGGGGAAACTCCATTTGATCCAACGGTTCTGACAAGATCCACGGTGGGCCCCAATGGCGCCACACCACGTTGGATGTGGAACAATCGGACCCAATCGTGGACCATCTATGCGGGCATGCCAGCAGATAATTGTGATATGTACAATCTGTGTGGTGCTTACGGTCTCTGTAACATCGGAAACCTGCCATCTTGTGGTTGTTTGGGAAAATTTGTTCCGAGGGATTTGAGCTGAAAAGATTGGTCGAATGGATGCGTTCGGAGGATGCCGTTGGAATGTAGAGGAGACGCGTTCTTGAAGTATGCTGGAATTAAATTGCCAGACTCAAGAAACACGACTTTCAATGATCAGATAATACTTCTTTCAGATTGCGAAGTTGAATGCTCTAAAGACTGTTCTTGTACGGCCTACACACAATTGAATATCAGTGGAGATGGAAGTGGATGCCTGTTTTATCACGGGGACTTGATCGACATTAGAACTCTGTCTTCAGCTGGACAAGATCTTTACATCAGAATGGCTGCTGCAGAAAGAGGTTAGAATTAACTTATATTTAAACTTGTGCGAGTTTATGATTTTTAATATTATCACAATATGTTGGATATGGTCCTTTGAAATTGAGTTTTGAGCTAACGTTGACCCATTTTAACTTGATGTTCCATTCAAAAAAATGTAAAAAAACAAATTCATATCTCTGTTTTCGGTAGATTAATTTGTATTTATTTATTTAAAATTGATTTTGAGTGAATGAGATATTAATGCATAAAGTTGACAATTTAAAATGCGGAAAACATGATTGTACTTTGTTTGGATTAAAGTGGTAGGAGGATCTAAATGGCAGGAGGCTCTAAAGGGAGAACAAGAGTAATACTCATAGCGAGTTTTACATCAATGGCTGGTATAATTATTGTGTGCGTGTGTCTCAGATTAGTTTTTAAACAGAAAAAGAAGCAGCAGCAGTTGAAGGATCATAGACTAAAACAAGGTAAAATGATGTATGAATATCTTCAACAGTATCAAATAGTGCTTGTTTCTCTGACTCATGTTCCATAGCAGAGCAATTTAGTGGGAGCAATGCCGAGTTGCCTTTCTTCAACTTGTCCATAATTTTGAGAGCTACGGATAATTTCTCAATCGCTAATAAGCTTGGTGAGGGTGGATTTGGACCTGTTTACAGGGTAAAGGAAAACCCAAAATGCATTAATTTAGGGGCGCTTGGTTCAATATATCCTTCAGTGGAAATGAAAATGGCAATCATCGAATTACAATGTGAATTATAGTAACAGTGTTAGTGTATTGCTTTAATTTTTTGGAATAAATTGAGACAAAAAATGATGGTTAATTATCTAATTAGGTAATGATTAATTTACTTCGAGTCTCAATACCTCACGTGTAGTATGATGAAGGTGAATTGATCATAATTTATTATCATTAACAATTACCCTATATTCATCATGTTATCAATCCCTTGAAGAATGATGCATCAAGCGCCCTTTTAGTTCTTTTACTGCATTTCATATTCTCAAGTTTTGGCTGCAGGGCAGGCTTGAAGACAGACGAGAAATTGCTGTTAAATACTTATCAAAAACCTCATCACAAGGAGTCGAGGAGTTGAAGAATGAAGTGATCTTGATTGCCAAACTTCAGCATCGGAACTTGGTGAGACTTCTGGGATGTTGCATCGAACAAGAGGAGAACATGTTGATCTACGAATACATGCCCAACAGTAGCCTCGACTTGGTTCTATTCAGTAAGCACTTTGAATCACGTTTGCAGTAATTATTATTATGCTCAGAATTGTAACTAAGATGTAAAGATCATGTCTAATTCTACAGATGAAAAAGAAAACGTGTCTCTTGATTGGGAAAAACGTTTCCATATAATCAATGGAATAGCAAAGGGACTGTTGTATCTTCATCAAGATTCAAGATTGAGAATCATTCATCGAGACCTCAAAGCGAGCAACATACTGCTAGATGCTGACATGAATCCAAAGATATCGGACTTTGGTCTAGCTAGGGGTTTTAGAGAAAACGAGACTGAAGCTAAGACACGTAGAGTTGTTGGAACATAGTAAGAAGGGAAACAAAGTAATTTACCTTTGAGACATTATTTTTATTCTTAATACTTTGGTTGCAGTGGGTACATGTCTCCGGAATATGCAATGTGTGGATTGTTCTCAACCAAATCAGATGTGTTTAGTTTTGGGGTCCTTGTGCTAGAAGTTGTGTGCGGAAAGAGAAACAAAGGATTCTTCGCTGAGGATCCCAATCTCAACCTTCTTGGATATGTATGTATTCTTATTTGATTTAAGGGTTAATTGCGATGGTGTTCCAACTATCACGTCAAGTTGATGTACTTTAAGATCTCAAGATAGTGAATTAAATAATTTATTTGTGGTTCTAAAATATGAACAGGCATGGAGACTTTATGAAGAAGACAACTTATGGAAATTAGTGGATGAGTCTCTAGGCGACTCTTTCGAGTTGTCTCAAGTGCTTCGCTTGATCCATGTGAGCCTGTTCTTTGTACAGAAAAGTGCGGAAGATAGGCCAAACATGTCATCCGTGATTTTCATGCTCGGAAATGAAGTTGAGCTGCCTGAGCCTAAACAACCTGCTCTTTTAGCAGATTTTATATCCCCTACGCCAAATGCTTCGATTTCATTGAATCAAGTCACAATTACACAACCCCGGGGTAGATAGGAAATAACGATCACACTAGTTTGCAGGTCAATTCCCAATTTCATACATTTCTATATCATCAATTTCCCGTAAATTTGTGTATGGGTTTCACTTTTTAAATCTCAAATGGTCCCATAAGTTAGCAGCTTTTTTAAATCTCAAATGGTCCAATTTCACTTTTTTTATTCCAGGCTCTGCGACTCTCAGCACACCTGATTTTGTTGTGAGAGGGACTTCTCTGTTTGCAACCCAAACATATGTCCTGACTGGTATATTCTTGTACAATATGCCTAAATACCGATGATTCGTGGAATTTCCAGGGCTGAAAAACCCGAGCTCGAACATCCCACCTGATGAAACTAGTGTGTCTCCATCTCTAATGCTCTCAGAAGAATTAATTGTATCAATTGCTGCTGAAATTGCTTGGATTGTTAAATAAAAGACTAAGAATAAGGGAATGGTAATTTTTTGAAATAGTTCCATGGCAGAGGTTATTTTGAAGGATCTCCTCTCTGTTCTTCTTCCAAGCATTAATAGCCATCATGAGCAGAAGAAATTGTCATATAGAATACTTGTCAAAAGTGGAATATAGAATCTGCATCAATAAGTCAATGCCAGAGACTGCAGGTGTATCTTCCTAATTGTGATGTTGCGGCATCGTCAAGACTAAAGTAAATATTTTATTATTAAATTATGTCCAAATGTTGATGAAAGAAATAAGAACACAAAAAAAGGTGCAATTATGCAAAAGAATGGTCTCTGAATTCCTACAAAATTACAAATATATAGGAAGACGTAGCGAGGAAGGGTTAGAATTTTGATTTACATATATAATAAAATATGACAAAAATTTGTATGAGATGATTTTATGTTTGAGACGGGATACAATTTAGCACAATTAACATTCATCCCTCCAAAAGTGTTAAAGTGTCAATGTCCAAATTACACTCCGTCTCATCGTGAGACGGTCTCATGCAAGAGTGACTCATAAACTAATTTTTAATCACATATATATGTTTGAATAAATTTGAATTGTTCTACTTTAATTTGGCAGTTAATTAGAGGATTTTAGTGTTGACGTGTTTGGATGAAAGCTTTTCTACTGTTAAAAGTCTTGCTCAAAAGAGATGATTGCTACAAAAAATCATATTGTAATCTCATTAATTTATTTGCTTGTTAAATTATTATTGATCTTACTTGCTGTCATAACTAGTGTGGAATTAACATTTTCAGTTGAAACTATCAAGAGTCCACAACTTAACCGAATGACAAATAAATTTTTGAATGATTATTTAGTTGTATGCATTGAAAAAACTATTTTTCAGACTGATAGTTTCAAAACTATCACGCGTTACTTTCTAAACATGAAGAGTTGGAAATGAATATTATAATATAAATAAATACATTAAATTTTTATTTTTATATTTTTTATTATTATTAATTGGGCTTCAGACTGAAATCCTGACTCTGTCACTGAATATATATATTGAAACATACTTGCATAAAACGGTCTCACGGTGAAACGAGACATAAGTTGGACATTGACGTTTTAACACTTTGCGAGGGATGAGTGTGATTTGTGTTAAGTTATTCCCTGTCTTATGTATGAGACCGTCTCATATGAATTTATCTCATATATATAGATAACAAACACTAGTGGCCAGTATTTTGGCACGAATAGTCCGTGGGACCATGATAAGATTAATCATATATCATATTATTTGTATGAAGTCCTCTTACTTATTTACTTTTAGTAATTAATTTAAAACTTTAACCCATTTTCCTTTTTTATTAATTAATAAATTTTGATTATTCTTAAAATTGGCAAGACTGCGATAGTTTCCGTCAAGATTACGCCATCGGGCCTACTGTCGCAAAGAAAATGAAACGACGACCATAAGACTTGGAATTATGCTCTGGGTTGATTGTAGGACACCAATTATTATGACGACTGCATGCACCTATTAATCACTCACAACCAAATCAGGCAGCTATATAGGAGGATACATACGGGGTTGCGAAATCTATTCGATATCTGGTGTTCCACCTCTTAGTGTCAGGGCCGGTCCTACCTTGAAGCCGACGAGTCGGTCGACTCAGGCCGAAATTATCGTCAATTTTTAGGGGCCTATAATTTTAAATAAATAATAAGTATAATATATTTATTGTTATATGTACAACATACATTGAAAAAGCTTTCTCTTTACAACATCGACATTGTCTTTTTAGTATATGCCTGACTGGTAAAAATAACAAATATTTTCTCTTTACAAAGGTAGTATAACACGTAATCATACAGAGTAAAAAAGGATCTGAGAATTTATCATGTCTTTTTAGTATATCTCTGACTATTAAAAGAGGAAAAATAACAAATATTTTATAACACAAGTAATCATACAGTGTAAAATAGTATAACACGTAATCATACAGAGTAAAAAAGGATCTGAGAATTTATCATGTCTTTTTATGTATATTATCTGAAAAAATAACAAACATTTTATAACACAAGTAAAAATAACAAACATTTTATATGTTTGACTATTAAAAGAGGAAAAATAACAAACATTTTATAACACAAGTAATAATACAGAGTAAAAAAGGATCTGAGAATTTATCATGTCTTTTTAAAAAAAAAGGATCTGAGAATTTATCATGTATTTTTAGTATATGTCCGACTATTAAAAAGGATCTGAGAATTTATCATGCCTTTTTAGTATATGTCTGATTATTAAAAGAGAAAAAATAACAAACATTTTATAACACAAGTAATCATACAGAGTAAAAAAGGATCTGAGAATTTGTTGGGTGAAGAAAAATATGAATATTGAAAAAGAATAATAAACTTGATATTGAAGAAGTGACTTAAATTTGTGTTGCACTTGCAATAAATGATAAAACAAAAATTAATTAATTTTTAATATAATACATTATTTAAAATTTTGCATTCTTTCAGAATTCATATATTATAAATCAATGCTTAGTTTTTTAATATTATACAGTATTTAAATTTTGTATTGTCTTTTAGTTCATATGAAAAAATATTATACATTATACATTATTTAAATTTTTATTTGAGTTTATATAAAAAAAGGTTATGAGGAGCCTAATATTAAAGTCGGCTCAGGCATTTAAATTTCTAGGATCGGACCTGCTTAGTGTATAACACATGGACCCTGTTTCTAAAAATTAGGTTGGATGAGTGATGGCGGCCACATGGAACACATGAACCCTATATACAGTAAAAATTCCCTATAGGACTACTCTATATAGGAATAAACTCTCTATAGTAATAAAAAATCATGGTCGTAACTCGGGATCAATTATATTTAGGAATAAACTCCATATTGTAATAAGACATATTTTTTCTTGGTTCCGTCTTAAGGATTTATGCCTCCATATAAGAATAAATTATAGTATATATAAAAATTTATATATGATTACAATTAAGATGGCCTAAACTATTTATTTATGATTAATTGTGACGACTTATCACTACATCCTTCAACTTGCATGTACGTACTAACTCGTCCGTATTGACACATTCTTGGGTGTCATTTGCTTGAAATAGAAAAAGTGTACTAATTTTATAAAAAATACACATGTATTGAACAAACATTTATACACATGTGAACAATAACTATTGTTTAGTTCCTAGGTACATGCATATTAGTTGATATATATGTATTTTATATATTTTGAAAGTGTATGCATTTATTTTAGTCAAATTCATATTAATTAGATATATGAATTTGTTAATAAATTTACCTACATGTAGTATAGTATGTATTATATTGAATGTATTATTGTTTTTCTAAAAATTTTTTTTTTCTATGTAAAACTCTATTTAAGAATAACCTCCCTATAGTAATATTTTTTTCCGGTCCCGACAATATGACTGTATGGAGTTTTTACTGTATATAGACACATGGATAAGTGTCTTATATATTTATGTATATTGATTTTTGCGCAAAGATTAATAATTTTTTTCTAGAAAAGCAAATTAGACATGTAAATTATATTCTATTGCGCAAAGAGAATGTCTGTGAATGTGAAACTAAAAGCTTATTTATTAATTTTCTACAAACGTTGAAAATAATTTGGTGCTTTACAAGACGAAATTAAAAGAAACTGAATAACTGAAAATATAAGTAATTCTAGAAAATAAGATAACCAATTAAATCCTACAAACCATGAACAACATACGATTATATTTTAACAAGATGTAAAAATAAGATATTACAAATAAGTAGAGCAATTGTGTGTTCTATCTTCCATCTAGCATCGTAACGGTAACCTGATTAGCTGAACATACAATGTTATTTCCAATAAAGCCCTCGGTGGCAGACACATCTCTTTCTGTGAAAAAAGCAGGATGTTTAGCCTCAGGCAATTCATCTTTATTTCCGAGCATTAAAACCACAGATGACATGCTTGGCCTATCTTCGGGACATGCTTGCACGCACAACAATCCTATGTGGATTGAGCGCAATGCTTGAGTTATGTCGAAAGAATCGCCTAAAGATGCATCAACTAGTTCCCTTAGGCACTCTTCTTTGTAAAGTGTCCATGCCTGTGCAACATAATTTGTAACAATTGGTGTGTTAATTGTTTGCTACAAATGGGGACCAAAAGAATAATAGTATTAACTAGGAATTGTTATTTACATGGCCAATAAGATTGAGAGTTTTATCTTTAAGCGAGAAATCTCTGTTTCTTTTTCCGCTCACAACTTCTATCACAAGAACGCCAAAACTAAACACATCTGATTTGATTGAGAACAACCCCTTCATCACATATTCTGGGGCATATATCCACTGTGACAGAGAATTAACAAGAAAATGGTGTTAAAAGAATGCGTATGAGAATTAGATTGATCAGTTTGTTGACTTTCTTACTATGTTCCGACAACTCTATGTGTCTTAGCTTCAGTCTCGTTCCCTCCAAAACTCCTGGCTAGGCCGAAATCGGATATCTTCGGGTTCATGTCGGCATCTAGCAGTATGTTGCTTGCTTTAAGATCTCGATGGATTATTCTCAACCTGGAATCTTGGTGAAGATACAAAAGTCCTTTGGCAATTCCGTTGATTATATTGAAACATTTTCCCCAGTCAAATAATGTGCGTCTGGTTTGATCTGTTAAACATGCAATGGAGTTAGTATTTTCTTATTGTATGATCATACAATTGGTTACTGAACAAAAGTTTCAAAGAACTCACCAAATAAAATCAAGTCAAGGCTATTATTGGGCATGAATTCATAGATCAACATATTCTCATTTCCTTGAATACAACATCCTAGGAGCCTCACCAAATTTCGATGTTGAAGTTTGGCAATCAACATCACTTCATTCTTCAATTCCTCAACTCCTTGTGACGAGGTTTTTGACAAGCGCTTCACGGCAATTTCCTGCCCGTCGTCCAGCATGCCCTACCGACACAATTTGTGAATGTGAATTTGTGCTTTTAGTTGGCTGCTAAACATAACATTTTTCATAATAGATGTACAGAAACTTTAGCAGTGTACCTTGTAAACAGGTCCAAATCCACCCTCACCAAGTTTGTTAATGAATGAAAAATTATCTGTAGCTTTCAAAATTGAAGATAAGCTAAAGAATGGAACCTCTGCTTCTTCGCCACTGCTTCCACTAAATAGTCCTGCAACTTTTATTCGTTTCCTATTCTTTGCGAAAACTAAAATCAGACACAAAACAACTATTCCTGCCACTGATGCAAAACTCGCTATGAGTTTTACTCTTTTTTTCCATTTAGAGCGTCCACCTTTTTCTATCAAAACACAATATAAAGCGCAAATTATTCTCAAGTTAAATAGGACCAATACATCTAAAACACACTTTCTCATTCAATCCTAATGTGAATGAAGTCAAATGCATGACATGTGAGATATACATATTTATATGGGACAAACTCTTTTTTGCCCTTTTTTTAACTCTTTTCTGCCCCCTTGACTTTTCAACTCACACATATGCCATTTTGTGACCATTTTACCCCTCTCCCTTAATCCCATTCCCATTCCACCACATATTCCAACTTTCAAACACGTCCCGACTGGCCCCGGACCCAATTTCGGGCCGTGCCAGGTTGATAAGGACATATTTATGAGTTAAAAATTAAGGGGCAAAAAGAAAAGAGAAATGCAAGTTGAAAAAGTGTAAATTTGCATATTATGTGTACTTATATAATTAATAATCATGTATCAAGATTCTTACCTCTCTCTGCATAAGACATTCTGATGTAAAGATCTAGACCTCCGGAAGGTATAGTTCTGATGTCAATCAAGTCCCCGTGATAGAACAAGCATCCACTTCCCGATCCACTGATATTCAACTGTGCGTACGCCACACAAGTACAGTTTCTCGAGCATTCCTTTTCACATTCTTCAAGGCTCGTCGCCTTTACATCAATGGACGAGTTTCGTGCGTCTGGCAGTTTAATTCCAGGGTACTTCAAAAACACATCATCTGAACAGTTCAACGGTATCCTTCTAACGCATCCATCCGACCAATCCCCTCCTTTCCAACTTTCGTCATCTTTAGGCACGAATCTCTCGAGACATCTACAGCGTGGAGTGTATCCAATGTTGCAATTCCCATATCCGCCACACGGATTGTAGTTATCACAACTATCTAAAGGCAAGTTCCAATAAAGGGTCCAGGATTTCGTCTGATGATTCAATATCTGGCGCAGTATAGCACCATCCGGCCTCAATGTAAGCATGCTAACAAGCGATGGGTCCAGAATATGTTCTCCAAACTTCACCTCACTCTTGTTCATCACTAATATCGGAAGATATATCATCCCAACTGCCGTCCCACTGAATCCTTCCCCACTCCAGGGTCCCATCCTACGCAGGACACTTTTCCCCTGTTTCAGTACAAGTTGTGGATATCCAGTTGGATCCACATGAATAGTAAAATTTCCAGGAGCTGGATCATCAGGGCTCCTCCACGACGACAGGTACGTCTCTACCCCTGTTTCCAAATTCCATCCTAAGCTCATCATGTCTGGTAGATACGTATCCGTTGGATAATCGAAACTCTCCCAAATGATCAAATTCTCTACAGCATCCTTCACAACGAGATTCCCTGTTTCCAGTAACTGTGCAGCTGGATTTTCCAGGAATCTGGTGGCGCTGGACGACCATATGATGGTGCCATTAGTCTCATTAAAAAGGGCCAAAATTCCAGGCTCTGTGACCCTTAACACACCTGATGCAGTCGTGAGCGGGACTTCTCTGTTAGCAACCCAGACGTACGTCGGGACTGTTATGTTGTTGTACCATATGCCCACGTATCGATTCGTGGAATTTCCAGGACTGAAAAACCCGAGTTGGAACATTCCACCTGTTGAAACCAGAGTTTCTCCATCTCTAATGCTCTTAGAAGAAGTGATTGTATCAATTGCAGCAGCAGAAACTGCATGGATTATGAGAGAGCAGATCAACAATACAGAGTGTGATGAATTTCTTGGAATTTTATACATACCTGCAGTTGTTAAGCCTGCTCCTCTCTAATATAGGAGTAGTATTCATCATACATATACACATTATATGGTATTCTCGTTCACGTTTCTACTTCTAATTTGTCTTTTTTTTCTACTGACTTCGTCATGGTCTTGGTATTTGGTAATAATTGCCTTTAATTGTGTCCAACAAGTTAAATTTTATGACTAAAAACTAAATTCTTTTCCAGATCTTTGACTTTGTATTGTAAATGATTTCCACTTCATTTTTTATTGTACACCAGTCATGTCACAACTCGATTTTCCGTAGACTTTTTGGAGACATAATTAAATCAACAATTTATTAAAACACATGAATATATTATAAACAAATTTGCAGGGGAAATGAATAAGTAAACAAGCAGTCAATGTCAAATACCAATTCCTTAATAAAATAAAATTAAACTTCTAACGAATAATATGCAAGTCTTTGAAAGAGATGTAACAAAGTCGTGTTTCTGGAGTCTGGCAATTTAATTCCAGAGTACTTCAAGAACGCGTCTCCTCTGCACTCCAACGGCGTCCTCCGAACGTGACCAAACTTTTCCGCTGGAATCCCTCGGAACAAATTTTCCCAAACAACCACAAGATGACAGGTTCCCGATGTTGCAGAGACCGTAAGCACCGCACAGATTGTACGTATCGCAATTATCTGATGGCATGCCCGCGTAAATGGTCTGTCATGATCATGAATTGGGAACGAAAGGAGAGATAGAATTGGGGTTTTCAGTGTCAATGGGGATAAAGGGAATTGTACCTGAGGGGTTTTCTACTGAGCCTCAGGTGGGGTTTGCATCTGAGCCTGAGGGCCTTTCTACTGAGCCTCAGGTGGGGTTTGCATCCCCAGGCGCGAGGGGTTTCTCTTGAGCCTCAGGTGGGGTTTCTGAGGGCCTTTCTACTGAGCCTCAGGTGGGGTTTGCATCTGAGCCTGAGGGGTTTTCTACTGAGCCTCGGGTGGGGTTTGCATCTGAGCTTGAGGGGTTTTCTACTGAGCCTCAGGTGGGGTTTCCGTCTGAGCCTGAGGGGTTTTCTACTGAGCCTCAGGTGGGGTTTGCATCTGAACCTGAGGGGTTTTCTACTGAGCTTGAGGGGCTTTCGTCTGAGCCTCAGGTGGTGTTTAAAAGGAATTGGGCCTGAAGAGTTGACCAACAAATGGGCCCAGAAATAATTAAAGTTCAGCCCAGTATTACATTTAATTGTTTTTCAGTATCTTTATTTCCCTAAAATTGTGATAAGCCCCTTTGGTCCCCACTCTCTGTTTTAAGGGACGGTTTGTTGCAGAATTTTGATATCAGAAAAATTACAACTATTCTCTCTCTTCTAACTATCTTTCTTCCTATCTAATTCTCTCTCCCAATTTCTTCAAATCTTCATCTCTCGATCTCTTACTCTTTTCCTCTATATGCAATTTACCTTCTTATTTCCAGAAAATCATACAAAAAATATGGATTATAGTGTTGGTAGTGCTGGGATCGCTACAATTGGTATCAAAGCGAACTATTCTCGGGTTGTGGGTTATGAGCTTAATCAACGGCTCAAGGAGGAAAAGAAGTGGGAAAACCAAGGTATTCAAGCTATGAACCCCTTACCTAAAGTCGATTTTCCCCATTTTGATGGTACTCGTCTTAGGCTTTGAATCTTCAAATGCAATGGGTATTTTAAATGTATTCCTAATATAATGGATTCACAAAAAATCACACTAGCGTGTGAGCACTTTGAGGGTAAGGCAGCACATTGGTGTCAAAATTCTAGGCTAAAACAAGTAGATATTACATGGCAACAATTTTTAGAAGTGTTATCTGCTAGATTTGAGGGATATAAAGAAGCTAAAATTAATTCAGAATTTGATAAATTAAGGCACAGTGGTTCTTACTCAGATTATGTAGAAAGATTTGTAGAATTGAAGGTTGGGTTGCTACTATTGAACAACAGGGATTTTTCTGAAGAGTATTTTGTTGCTAGTTTTATTAATGGGCTCACTGAAGAATCACAAGCTCTCATCACAAAGTTTGAACCAACCACCTTGCAACAAACAATTGAGCTAGGAAGGAAGTATTTGGAAACTATTGAAGCCATCACTAAAAAGTTAACTATTGAAGAAGAGGAATTATCTCATATTGAAATGGCAGGGGATTCTGATACTGAACCTTCTCCTTATCATTTGGAAGAAATTAGAGTGGGATTAGAACAAGGCTATGAAAGAATCAAGCAACACATTCAAGATAAGGTGGACGACGAAGAGTTGCTGGAATTTGTGGAACTCGAGGATCATACAAGCTTGATTAAACTTGTTAATTCCGGAATTCTTATTGGACTTGTTGATAGTGGAGGGAATGAATACTGTGGAGGAACTTGTATCAGGAGTGTTGTTGAACAAGAGAATGCTGAGTTTCTTGGTGAATTCGGTAGTAGCAATAGATATGGAAATACGGTTGAAGGATCTTGGGATGAAGAAATGTGCCATATCGCAACCAATGGTACACACACAGCTGCTATCACCTAATCTGGCAAACTATACATTTGGGGACGAGATGAAGGGAATGGTAGATTAGGCCTTGGTCCTGGTCGTGGCCCAGATTTTGCGGGTGGTCTCAGCACACCTTCTCATGTCAAAGAAATGCCTGTGCCGGTGGCAGCTGTTTCATGTGGTGGCTTTCTCACAATGGCATTGACTGAAAGGGGCAGCTCTGGAACTGGGGCGCCAACTCCAATTATGAGCTTGGTAGGGGTGATAAAATTGGTGGCTGGAAACCTCAACATGTTCCATGCCTCAAAGATGTTCGATTAGTTCAGATAGCTAGTGGTGGATATCATTCTCAGTGGGTATCAGATAAAGGAGAAGTTCTTTCATGGGGTCATGGTAGGAATGGTCAACTAGGAAATTACAGAAATATGCAATCTATATGCAACTTTTATAAGTTGTACTCGATTTAGATCCTTGGGGACAAGGATCTCAAAAAACGGGGGAGTATTGTCATGATCATGAGTTGGGAACGAAAGGAGAGATAAAATTGGGGTTTTCAGTGTCAGTGGGGATAAAGGGAATTGCACCTGAGTGGTTTTCTACTGAGCCTCAGGTGGGGTTTACATCTGAGCCTGAGGGCCTTTCTACTGAGCCTCAGGTGGGGTTTGCATCCCGGCACGAGGGTTTTCTCTTGAGCCTCGGTGGGGTTTCTGAGGTCTTTCTACTGAGCCTCAGGTGGGGTTTGCATCTGAGCCTGAGGGGTTTTCTACTGAGCCTCAGGTGGGGTTTGCATCTGAGCCTGAGGGGTTTTCTACTGAGCCTCAGGTGGGGTTTCCGTCTGAGCCTGAGGGGTTTTCTACTGAGCCTCAGGTGGGGTGGGGGTTTGCATCTGAACCTGAGGGGTTTTCTACTGAGCCTGAGTGGCTTTCGTCTGAGCCTCAGGTGGTGTTTAAAGGGAATTGGGCTTGAAGAGTTGGCCAACAAATGGGCCCAGAAATAATTAAAGTTCAGCCCAGTATTACATTTAATTGTTTTTCAGTATCTTTATTTCCCTAAAATTGTGATAAGCCCCTTTGGTCCCCACTCTCTGTTTTAAGGGACAGTTTGTTGTAGAATTTTGATATCAGAAAAATTACAACTATTCTCTCTCTTCTAACTATCTCTCTTCCTATCTATTTCTCTCTCCCAATTTCTTCAAATCTTCATCTCTCGATCTCTTACTCTTTTCCTCTATATGCAATTTACCTTCTTATTTCCAGAAAATCATACAAAAAATATGGATTATAGTGTTGGTAGTGCTGGGATCGCGTAAATGGTCCTCGATTGGGTCCGATTGTTTCACATCCATTGGGGCCCACCATGGACCTCAAGAGAACCGTTGGGTCAAATGGAGTTTCCCATACTTAAGTCTCCGCCCCTGTTACGTAGTTCCATCCCAAGGTCATGTTGCTCGGTATATACGTGTCTGATGGATAATCCAAACTCTGTGTTGGGGGTATCAAACAATATCCCACATCGAAATAATATGGGAGGATCATGGGGTTTATTAGAATGAACACTATCTCAATTGGTACGAGGCCTTTTGGGAGATGCCCAAAAATAAATCCGTGCAGGTTTGGCCCAAAGCGGAGAATAACAGCCACACCAAATTCTCCTGGCTATCCATCACCATGAGATTCCTTGAAAATTTTCAAAGTCAGTTATATTAGGAATAATATTTTTTAAGGACAGTAACTTAGAATAATGTTTTTTAAGGACCCTAACTTAGGGGGGTTGTGTTTTATTTTAAACCTCACATGATATTTTAACCTGATTTGGGCTTATTCGGGCTCAATTGTCCTACATTTACAGATTTTAAAACATATTGTCCTATATTTTCAAGTCCGCAGAATTATTGTCCTTAAAATACGACCCCTCCCAAATTATTGTCCTACAGAAACATTTTCCCCCAGTTATATTATATATATATTTTTTTTTTTTGAAAACTTCTCTTAGAGATTTTTCCAATACTTTTAAAATTCAAATCTATCTTTCAACATTTTCAAAAGATATTTATATTAAAATTCCAAAATTTTATCCAACTTCTTCTCATATCTTTACAAAATTTATATTAGATTTGAATTTAATTTTTCTTTCCAAGAAATCTTTAATTTCTTTGTCATAGATACAAGACCCGTTTCTTGAGTTCAAAACTTAAAAACTATGATGAACAGATTCTTCTTAAAATATCACAATGCAGTGTCGGATTCGCACCCGTACCCTAAAAGAGGTGCGATTCTCAAATCCGCGTATCCGGATGCAACTTGGCGAATATGTAAATTATAAAATAAAATAAATTAATCCAAGCTAGATGATTAAATATGGTCATGTTATTAAGCATTAGATGTGTTATTTAATTGAATTTTATTATGTAATGCAACTTAAATTGACAATATGACACTCGTTTTAGATTGAATTCATCATTATGACTTATATATTGGGCTGATGGTATTTGAATTGTTGTTTTGTTACTTAATTAGATTAAATTATTGAATATTGTTAAGTTTTGATGGAGAAAAAATTTGAATTGCATACATTTTGTTTTACAAATTTTAGATTTATATATACTTTTAGGTGTTATATATAATAAATAAATAGACGTATATTTGTCGAATCGCATCCTAATTTTTTTTAAAATACGTATCCCCGCATCCGTACCGTATCGCCTCCGTACTCGCGTCCCCCCATCTATGCAACATAGCTTAAAAACCAAGATTAATTATTTTAAAATAAAGATACAGGCTTTCAATTATTATTTTTCAAGCAAAAGTCCCATGTACCGTTTTCTTTATTTAGTAGAAAGTATTTCCCAATCTATTTACTATTTGTTTAAAATTCGGTTAGAATGTTCTTTTAATTTAATGAACCAATTTCGAAACAGTAAACCATATACCCAAATTTTGTTCACAAAATTCGGCGTCATCTTACTTTTCTTTTATTATTGTTATACTTATTTAATTTTTATATCTATCTACAAGAATCAAATCTCAAAATTTTCATGGAATATTCAAATCTCAATTCTACTAGAAAATATATTTTTCCATCCCTATATATAGAGGTCTCCTTTTGTGAAATTAAAACACACAAAAATATTATTTCATACTTTTCACAACTCATGGATTTTTGGCAACAAGGATTGAAGTTATTTCGTTGCATCTTTTGCATCCATGACATTATTTCAAGGTGGGGTTTTTACCTATTTTGTCACTTTTAAATATTCATGTGAGTGTTATTATTATTTGCTACATCTTACTGCTTATGTTATTATGGTTGGTTTATCCAACATGCCTATGGTTAACCTAGTCAACAAGCCTATGTTATTATGGTCTGTTTATCCAACAACCTATGGTTGACCTTGCCAACAAGCTTATGAATTTGTATGTATGTCTATGAGTTTATAATTTTATTTGCATGCTATGTTTGACTGTGACAAAGTGAGAAAATCTCACTGAGCTAATGGTTTTAATCACCCCAATCTCATTAACATTTTTCAAATTAAGATGGAGTGCGCGGTGGAGGAACAGTGAATTGCCTCAAGTGTTTATTTAAATTTTACTATTACAACAATTGATTTCATTTAAAAATTGATTCATGTTATCCTACATTCAAAGTACTAGTCTTATTGCACGGGTTTTTATAAATTCTCACTTATATAGAATTGACCCTATTATACCTTAATTTATTAGATAGAATGTACACAAAAAAGAAAAGTCACTAAATCATAACTATAATTTATACATAGAGTGTCTATATCAATCAATTTTAATACAAATATCTCATAAGCTCACTAATACATAAACAATATGAGTGCACCAATAGTGAATAAACCTCTATCTCCATAATATATGCAAAATCTTTACAAACAATTTTAGCTTCACAATTGTTTGCACTCAATTATGTACCATGGGCGTACATTTCAATAGAATTCACACAAATATAAAAGTTAATAACTTTGTTTCCACGCTTTCTATTTGCAGGTAGTTGGTACTTGGTACACCAAATAAGATGCCTCTTCATATTTTTTGGAAGAATCTATCACATTCACCACCTTGAAGATTGAATATTGTTGCCAAGTTGAAAAGCTGCACGGAAAATTGGGGTTCAATTTGGTCTACAGTATTCCCAAAATAACTTAAAATGTAACATGCTAAAATACTATAATCTTTGATTCTTTGATCTGAAAATTGTGAGTGAAATGGATAAATGGTTTAGTGTTTTAGTATTTAACATGTATAAAAAATGAAAAGTCATTGAATTAAAATTTTGAAAGAGTCTTTTTAGGTTATAATTATTAATTTCAATTTTAGAAGATAGATCTTGGCATACGAACAACCTGATCAAAACCAATAAATTAATTTCATCATATTAATCTTCTAAACTTTATTAGTCACGATAAAATGTAAAAAATACATGTGGCAACATATATTAGTGTTGGAAGTCGTGTTTCGTGGAAAATATGATGTGGCGATGTGTGTGACGACTTAACAAACAAAATATTGATATGTAATTCACTGTGTGTGGGTGTGACGAGCACAGCTGTATGCAGGATGATAACACGGATTTGTTGACCCAGTTCGTCAAGAAATGACTACGTCTGGGGGCGTACCAAGCCAGGATTATAGTATTTATGATTTGGGGAGTGCGTCGAGCGCAATATGTTAGTGACGAGCACAATGGTTATGTGGGAGGGAGAATTGATACAAGAGCTATCTTAGGAAAAATTTATGAACATTTTTTTTGTTATTTTTGGGCCTATTTACAGGCTTTGGATGAGCTGGTGGTGTCAAGGCTTGAGCTGGTGGTGTCCTGGTTAGTACGAGCTGGAGATTTCTTAACATGCATGAATCTATGTGGTGTTGCCACGTTTTCTGTTTGTGCTTCTTTGGTTGACATTTGTCTTTACTTGCTCGAGAAGTATTCGACTTGTCATCCAGGTGGTGATGGTGGCGTAGTGGGCGACCCGATTCTTGTGCTCGCCTGGTGGTTATTCGTACTCATGAGGCTCGGCCCCTGTGGTCGTTCATTGGGCGTGGCCGCAAACCAAACACCACGACCTTGATTCTGTGCTCGCTCCCCGATAGGTTGCTTTGCTTGCCTGGAAAACATTGTTGTGAACCAAATGCTTTGGTTCTTCTTTGTCTGCTTCTTCGTAGGCCGAAAGCGAGTCCTCCTCCTCTGTTAAATGCAGGTTTCGTCTCTCCTTCTCTATTCATCCGGGCTTCGTCTTTCCTTCTCTGTTCGTCTGGTTTTCCATCTTTCCTTCTCTGTTCATCTGGGCTTCGTCTTTCCTTCACTGTTCGGTTTTCCGTTCGACCACTACCCTTGTTTGTCTATCTTGGTGAGTGGTCATTGGGTAGCCGGGAGAGCATAATTTTTGCAGCATGATGGCTTCTGGCGCCTAGCACCCTCTGGTCGCCTAAACTGGCGTGCTCTTGGTGAGCACAGATGGAAGAGCGGGATGTGTATCCAACTGGTCAGTACCTGTCTGATGGGCACGTATTCATCGTGCGAGCACGTGGCATGAAAGATTATTTATGTGCACAACAATATATTTATGTGCACAACAATACCCCCCAGTCGGGCCCCTTTGCGTTCGTCATGGGGGCCCAACTGTTGAAGGCTTAGAGAGGGAGATCGAGGCATCGTTTCGTTCTCCGTAGGGCATATCCTGAGGCAATCATTCCTTCTTCTTTCTTAGAACTCCGGCAACCTCGTCTTCTCCGGTAGTAAATTTCTTCTCTTCGTTTTTTTTTATTATGCTATCTCGTTTTATCTCTTTTGATTCTTTATCCAACTCCGAGGGGTCTAAGATTTCTCGGGGGTTGGTGTCTTCACCTCGCCGCCCATTTACTCGCAGCATGGCTTGTTCATCGAAGGTGGATGCTTTTGGACCACGACCTCACCGGAGGGTTCGGAAGTCATTTGTCGTTCTCTCCTCTGATTCCAAGGAGGTGATAAATGAGCTAGGTCGGGAGCACATTATATGTTTCTGGATGACTCCGATGAGAATAGGTTGTCGCCGAGGGATGGTGCCCGGGTTGTGGGTGATTATACTGTTGGTGAATCTGAAACCAAAAAAAAACTGGCGAGCATAATGTTGGGGCCGAGTATAGAGTCGAGGGCGTGGGTGAGCAAAATGTGGAGGTCGATAGCGAGTAGAACATCGCGCTTGGACAGCTCCATATCTTGAGTTACTCCGAATATAGTGCTCAATACAATTTTGGTTGGCCCGATCAGCCTCACCGGATTGCCGTTGAGAATAAATTGTCGGCGAGCAGAATTGCAAGCATAATCGATGCAGACTGGCTTGGTCAGTTGTACCGGGCTTATGATACTTCGAAAGATGTATTTTTCTGGGTGCCCGGACCTGATGAGCATGTGAATTAGCCTCCCGAAGGTTGTGTGGCAGTAAATCTTGACACCATGGAGGGTATCAATTCCTTCTTCATCCGGCGATCTCCCATTTGCTCGTTGAGTGAGACATTACCATCACTCAATTGATGCCAAATCGAGAACACAAAGCTTGTTGTTGCTTGTACCTCCTTGTTCTGGTCGTCATATTTTGGTGCTGGAGGGGTGGGCAAAAAGGATTGTCCATAGATTCTTTGAATCGCTTGTGAATCTCCGGGTTGAAAATCTTTCCTATGCTCGTCGTTAATTTTTTATGTGCATCGTACTCCGAGATAGCGATCCCTCTTGTACGAGTCTTTTCTATGCTCGTCGACAACCACTTCTGGCGAGCACGTGCCAATGCCAATAAAGGCGGGCAATCTCATCGCCGAGAAGGTGGAGAATACTTCGCTAAAACGGCGGACTGGACATCGCCGAGATAGCGGAAAGTCGACGCCGAGGAGGCGGGCTGGTCGTCGCCGTAAAGGCCGACGATCTCATCGCCGAGAAGGCGGAGAATACTTCGCTAAAATGGCGGACTGGACATCGCCGAGGTAGCGGAAAGCCGACGCCGAGGAGGCGGGCTGGTCGTCGCCGTAAAGGCCGACGATCTCATCGCCGAAGGTGGAGAATACTTTGCTAAAACGGCGGACTGGACATCGCCGAGGTAGCGGAAAGCCGACGCCGAGGAGGCGGGCTGGTCGTCTCCGTAAAGGCCAATGATCTCATTGCCGAGAAGGCGGAGAATACTTCGCTAAAATGGCGGACTGGATATTGCCAAGGTAGCGGAAAGCCGACGCCGAGAAGGCGGGCAGGTCGTCACCAAAGTCTGGATGAGCACGATTGATGGTGGTCGTGTTCACCCAAACAGGGGAGGTCTGTGCTCGTCCGAACCGACGTGGCCCATGCTCGTCCGATTTGGGGAGGTCCGTGTTCGTCCAAACTAGTGTGAGTCATTGGTCACCATCTCGCTTCTACCGATCTCCAGGAAATCAGCCTTGATTTCTTATTCTTGCCAGAGGGAGTCGAGATGGTTGACCCCCCATCTGATGACGAGAACATAGATGTCGGCAAGCAGAGGGCTCGGGTTGGTGGCGAACAGGGCAGTCAGGATAAGATGGGACCGCTCAGCTTTTCGCTTCTGCCGACTCTTGATAATGACCCCTTTCCTTAGACTTTTTCTTTGTAAACTCTGTGTTTGACTAGGATAGCCTTTTTTACTTGGCTGGGATGGCCGTTGTGAAGTTTCGACCCAAAGAAAAAGACAACCAAGAGCTGAGTGTTCATCTGCACCAGGCCGAAGAAGAGATCACCAACCTTGGTGTTAAGATGTCGAAGATGTTCACAGAAGATCATCTCCTATGCCTGTGCCTTCGCGGATGCCGTGCGCACAACTCGTCGTGTCTTTCCGGTCGACCAGCTCGAGCCATTTAAAACCGATCTGAAAGAATGGTTGGTCGACTATCCTCCGGTCCCTGGTCGCGATCTCCCTTTTGCCGACCTTCAGGACATTGGTATGGCCTTCTCATTTTTACCAGAAGGGGTTCTGGTAGTTGATCCTCCTGAAGATGAGGCGATCCAAGAGCAGAAAAGGGATAACCTCAACACGGGCGAGCAGGCTGGAGACAAAATTCTAGGTGACGAACAGAGTGCTCGAGATGGTGGCGAGCATAACGCTCTGGGTGGCGAGCATGGTACTCATGGTGGCGAGCAAAGCATTCAAGGATAGAAAGTTCCTCTGTTGACCTCGAAGTTTTTAAGTTTTTTCTGGTTTGTTGTTTGAAGTTTCTTTGTGTTTAGACTAGGATTGCCTCGTTTTTGTTTGGCCGGAATGGCCTTTTTGATGTTTGACTCCTAGCGGATCTTCTTGTATGTTTGGCCGTTAGCGCCTATTTTTTCGTATAAGAACTGAACCATCTGATGTGCCTGTGTTTGACTTCAATGGCCTTTTTGATGTTTGACTCCTAGCGGGTCTTCTTGTATGTTTGGCCGTTAGCGCCTATTTTTCCGTATATAAGAACCCATCGATGTGTATGTGTTTGACTTGACTTCGTTTTATGATTGTCTTACGTTGGTGCAATCATGATGGTTGGCTTATTTAGGTGCAACCCGTTCTCATTCGCGATCGGCTTACGTAACTGGCGATCACTTCTGCTCTGGTCGTCTTATTTATGGTGCGACCTATGTACTTAATGCGTGCTTTGTTGCGAGCATGGTAAGCACACGTTCTTTCGCCAAGCAAACACAAACTCTGCTCTGTCCGATTCTTGTTGGATTTTGGTCGTCTTATTGTGATGCGACCCGATTCGGCATATGGCCAAACAAACTAGACAAATGAATAAACATCACGCATGATGTTTTTAATCTTTGAGGCTCTTATCCATACTTGTTAAAACTCCTTTTTTGTAGACAAGACTTGCTTACAAAGTTACACTCGTGTAATAACCTTATTGATGCCTTGATGTCTCTGTCTTTTGCCGGTTGAGCAGAGGTTTTCTGGTTATGTTTTCAACACCCCTTGTTCTGACCATGTGCTCGCGACCAGGCGAACACAGGTTTGTGCTCGACCTTGGTTTTTCTGTTGCGCTCACCATTACTGATAATATTTTTTCAATTTTGATGCATTCCATGAATAGGAAAGCGGAGTTCCATCCATCGTCTCCAAATAGTATGCTCCGTTTAGCAAGTTCTCCGATATTCGGTATGGGCCTTCCCACGCTCGGCCGAACACACTACCCGGGACCCCCGTTGCTCGCCTGAGGACGAGCTCACCAATTTTGAATCTGCGGATCCTTTGTTTATACATGGCATTCTTGAGGTCGGCCTCGTATCTTTTTTCTTCCAACAAGTCTGTGTTAAGGGCGAGCGCCTGGTCATTGGTATGTTCGCCAAAACACATAGTTCGGTGGCCCAGGATTTTGACTTCTGCCGGAATAACCGCTTCCGTACCAAAAACTAAAGCGAACGGAGTCTCACCCGTGGATGTTCTGAAAGTGGTGCGGTATGCCCACAAGGTTTGGGTAGTTCGGGGGCGAATGATCTCGTCGCCGATGTAGAAGGCTAGCGCCTAAAAGGCGGGCAGATCAACGCCGTAAAGGCGGATGAACGCAGTGAGGGCGAATGATCTCATTGCTGAGATGGCGAGGAGTGCTTCGCTCGGCGGAATACTAAATGCCAATCGCGGAAGGCCAGCCCTAAAAAAACCGGTAGATCAACGCCAAAAAGCGGATGATAAAGCGGAGGGCGAATGATCTCCTCACCGAATGGCGAGCGGCGCTTCGCCGATGGAATCGCATCACCCGTCGGAAGGCCAGCCGCCTAAAAAGCGGGGCGAATCAACGCCGTAAAGGCGGATGAATGTCGGGAGGCGAATGATCTAAATCGCCCGAGATGGCGAGGCGCCGCTTCGGCCGGAATACACGTCGCCCGTCTGAAAGGCCAGCGCTTAAAAAGCAAGGCGGATCAACGCCATAAAGCGGATAAACGCCGTGGCGGATGATCCCGCCGCCCGAGATGGCGAGGAGCATTTCGCTGGCCGGAATATCGTCGGCCGATCGCGCCATACCCCGCTAAAAAGCGGGCGGATCAATGTCGTAAAAAGCGGAAGTTAACGCCGCGCGGGGAAAATGATCTCGCCACGGATGGCGCAGAGCGCCGCTCGGCCCGAATACGACGCCGCCGTCACGAAGGCCAACGCCTAAAAAGTGGACGATCAATACCGTAAAAGGCGGAAGAACGCCGTTAGGGCGAATGATCTCATCATCGGGATGGCGGTGAGCGCCACGGTGGAATACATGTCGCCGTCGCGAAGGCCAGCGCCTTAAAAGCGCGGGGGCGTATCAACGCCGTAAAAAAAGCGGAAGAACGCCATGAGGGTGAATGATCTGCCGCCGATGGGATAAGGAGCGCTCGCTTCGGCGAAACGCCTCCGCCCGTCTCGGCCGCATTTCTAAAAAGCGGGAAGATCAACGCCGTAAAGGCGGATTTAACGTCGTCGCGAGGGCGAATAATCTCATCGCCAGATGGCGAGGCGCTTAAGCTCGGCGGGTTGGCGGAATACGCTATGCCGCCCGATACGGAAGGCGCCGCCTAAAAAGGCGGGCAGATCAACGTCATAAAGGCGGATGAACGCCGTGAGGGTGAATGATCTCGTCGCCGGGATGGCAAGTAGTGCTTCCCTCGGCGGAATACGCGTCACCGATGCGGAAGGTCAGCGCCTAAAAGGCGGGCATAATCGTCACCAAAAAGGCAGTATTGCCACGCCGAGGAGGCGGGCATAATCGTCGCCAAAAAGGCGGCAGTGCCATCGCCGAATAGGCGGGCATAATCGTCACCGAAAAGGCGGTATTGCCAGCGCCGAATAGGCGGGCATAATCATCGCCGAAAAGGCGGTAGTGCCATCACCGAATAGGCGGGCATAATCGTTGCCAAAAAGGCGGTATTGCCAGCGCCGAATAGGTGGGCTTAATCGTCGCCGAAAAGGCAGTATTGCCACGCTGAGGGGGCGGGCATAATCGTTGCCGAAAAGGCGGTATTGCCACGCCGAGGAGGCGGGCATAATCATCATCGAAAAGGCGGTAGTGCATCGCCGAATAGGTGGGCATAATCGTCGCCAAAAAGGCGATATTGCCACGCCGAGGAGGCGGGCATAATCATCACCGAAAAGGCGGTAGTGCCATCGCCGAATAGGCGGGCATAATCGTCGCTGAAAAGGCGGTATTACCACGCCGAGGAGGCAGGCATAATCATCGTGAAGTCGGTAGTGCCACGCCGAGGAGGCGGGCATGATCATTGTGAAGTCTCCATCTTGTCATCCAGGTGGTTGTCGCCTTGCAGGTGGCTTATCTTTGTGTTGAGCGAGTGATGCTCGTTTTTTGTATCTGGGTGGATGTTCGCCTCTTGATGGTCGATTATGTACTGGTCCAGGGCTCTAGGTCTATCACTTCTTGTGCTCGCTCGGTGCTCGCCTGCAAGGCGAGCACAATCACTTCGCTCTCGAGCGAGCACAATGTTGAACTCTCGTGTGTTCACCTGATGGTGTGGTGCATACTCGCCTGAGGTGACGAGCACGTAGGCTGCTTCCAGGGTTTCCCCGTATGCTCGCCTGCCCGGTAAGCCCTTTTCTTGATCTGCTTGCTATCAAGGTTGTTCTCGACACCACCCTACCGGAGACCTCAGATAAATAGCCCAAGTGGCTTTTTTGTAATTTGGCCGGTAGTGCCATTTTCTTCTGAATGAAATCGAACATGATATATGTCCTTGTGTTCAACCTGACTTCTTTGTTTTTTCAATCGTCTTATTTAGTTGCGATTGGATTGGTCGTCTTATTTTGCTGCAACCAGATGGGTTAACTTATGTGCAACCCCCCCTTTTTCTTTCGTGATCGTCTTATGTTTGCTGCGATCACTATTCTGCTCGGGCCGTCTTATTTAGCCACGACCCGGTACCCATTGCTCGCTTTGTTGCGGGCATCTGTAAGTACGATTTGTTTCGTCAGGTGAATATAAGGCTCGGCTCGTTCGTCTTTGTTCGGGTCGTCCGGCTTAGGTGCGACCATTTGTAGGCACGGGCAAAATGAAATAATGAGAAGCCACGAGGACATAAGCATAATAAACCTGGTGGGTTGGGTAAAAGGACTACCCATAGATTCTTTGAGTTGCTCGCGAGACCCCGAGTGCTCGTCTAATTTTATTTTCCCGAACTGCTGTCCATCTCTCTCTTTCTGTGTTCGCCACAAGAAAGTGATGGCCTTTGTTGTGGCCGTCGAATCGTTGGCGATATCTTCTAGACTGATGGTTTCCACGGTCTGATTTTCGTGAGGCTGATGCTGAGCCTCTTTTTGAGCGTGAGGTCGGCTCTGTCCCGACCTCTGAATCTGAGTATTCCTAGATTGAGATATTATATTTCTTTTTTTCTGCCTCGGTTTTTTAGGATTGTGTATGGGCTGGTTTTTTCTACCCTCCTTCTAGTGCCAATTGTTGCAAGTCGTGTTTCGTGGAAAATATGATATGGCGATGTGTGTGACGACTTAACAAACAAAATATTGATATGTAATTCACTGTGTGTGGGTGTGACGAGCACAGTTGTATGCAGGATGATAACACGGATTTGTTGACCCAGTTCGTCAAGAAATGACTACGTCTGGGGGCGTATCAAGCCAGGATTATAGTATTTATGATTTGGGGAGTGCGTCGAGCACAATATGTTAATGACGAGCACAATGGTTATGTGGGAGGGAGAATTGATACAAGAGATATCTTAGGAAAAATTTATGAACCTTTCTTTTGTTATTTTTGGGCCTATTTATAGGCTTTAGATGAGCTGGTGGTGTCAAGGCTTGAGCTGGTGGTGTCCTGGTTAGCACGAGCTGGCGATTTCTTAACATGCACGAATCTATGTGGTGTTGCCACGTTTTCTGTTTGTGCTTCTTTGGTTGACATTTGTCTTTACTTGCTCGAGAAGTATTCGACTTGTCATCTGTTGGGATTATACTGGAAAGTATGATTTTACTTTGTATAATCAAACTGAATTTCGGACTTATTTACTGAATTAAATTGTTTATCACTGATGTTGTAAATATCATCGAATGTTACATATATTTACTGCATAACTGTTCAATAAATAGTACGTGTTACATTGTAGTTAATTTAGTGATACCAGATCACATAAGATTAAATTAACAGTCCCTTGTGGCCAAAAGTACACCATTCATGACCTAGATGGAAATGAACAATCCATCGTGAAAGGTTGAAGTGTAACACTCAGATTGGCTTGTCTTGACCAAGAGATTACACTAGTGCATGTCTAGTGCACTGAAGAGGACCTACAGGAGGACAAATTCTTCAGAACTGAACTAGGAAGAATTAGACCTCAATTGGTTCGTTATATATCTCAATCTTCGTCCCTTAAATAGGATCGCGTGTGGTTAGTAATTATTGCTTTGACTTATTACGGGTAGAGAATCAACGAGATTCAATACTTTATATCTTGGGCAATATTATTGGTCACATGTGTTGTTAAGATTTAATACGGAGAATCGTGTGCAAGTACGCCTGTTCGATTTGCCCCCTTGGGAGGTTCATAAGTTTTATCATACCAAATCTTGCAAGTGGAACTAGTTTCCGGTATGAATAATAATGTTGAACCGTTCATTTACCAAGGATAAAAAATATTAATTAATGGAAAGCTATTTCACTGGCTTGAATTAATTAATGGGCTAGATAATCTTAAACACGAGAAATAATAACCAGGAGCCATATTGACTATAATATGGGTTAAGATGGATAGTGCAATATTAATTATGTAGTGGGATTAATTAATATTTATGGGCTTGAATAATATTGTGGCTCAATATTGATAATTCAAGATCCATTGGAAGGTCCAATCTTAATTCTCCTAAAGGCCCCCCAAGTAGCCCAACATAAAGTCCAATAACTGAAAAAGGTGTTTAAAATAAAATAAATTTTGTTGCTTATTTTTCCTCATTTTTTTTCGAAAATTATGAATAAAAGGGGAGAAAGATTTTCTTTGAATTTTGTTATGGAATGAAGATATGTATTCTTGGAATACAAGATTATCTCATTAAATTCAAGAAATCTCCCACTTGGTTATTCATATGGATATTTTCGAAATTTTTGAAATAAAAGGGAAAGAAAGATTTTCTTGATTTTCTTGAAAAGATATTATGGAAGATATTTATTTCTTGAAATATAAGTATATCTCATAAATTCAAGAAGATCCAAATCTTGGTTTCTTGTTCCTACTATTTTCGAAAATTCCCATAACAAGAGGAGTTGGGATTTTTATGGAATATTTTAATTATGGAGAAAATAATATAGGAGATATATTCAAGATTTCTTGGAGATCAAGAAAAAGATTTTCTTCCCCCTATTCCATGCCAAAAAAATCGTCCAACACCCCTCTATAAATAGGGGATGAATGTTTCATTCCCAAGTACAATTCCATGTGCTGGAAAAATTAGTAAAGCCACAAAGTTGGTGCAACAATTTTTTATTTTCCCTTTTGTTAATTGTTCGCGAGCTTCCTTCCACCGGATTGACGAGCAAGGACTAGGGAATACTTGGGAAGGCTTTTTGGTGTGTTCTTATCGACGAGACCATTGCCACTCCAAGAGGTTAGTTCAAGTAAACCCGTAGCAATTCCGCATGTGTAGGATTTATGTGAACTGTTTATATGCATGATTTGTTGTTGAATTATTATTTGAATTAATATAGGATTAATTCATGCTAGTAATAATTGTTAGAAAATTTGTATTTAAATATTCATCCCGAATAGATCCAGGCAATTAATTCCCCAACCGCGGGTATCGAGCCTCGGTTTGCCTCGATCTTTAAATTGTAATTTAATTAGTTTTCATTAAATTTGAAATTGGATAGTAGAATTGCTAGATCTTTTTGCGGTATCCAATTGTCACGAATTTAATGTGTTTATTTATGCATGCATATAAATTGTGGTTTTTTAATTGATTAGCTTCGAATTCGTTTTTGCCTTGTGAGAAAATCCACGAGTAGATTAGAATTTGTTTGATTTGACCAATGTAATAGACTAGTCTAGATCTAGGTTTATTTATTTTTGTAAATAAATTGTAACCGGATCGGAAACGGAGGCGGAGACGAAGAATTAAAAGACGATCGAATCAAGGCGTAGGCGTCGTCGTCCCTGTGAAACATGCCAAGGAGGCACGATCGCGACGCGACGCTGGTGGTAAAGCGACGGGCGGCGAGGCCGGGGGGCCGAAGGGCGAAGGCCCGGCGGCGAAGCGGGCAGAATGCGTGGCGGATCTACCGCGGCGGCGGGGATCTGCCGCGGGCGAGGATCGGATTAAGACGATAACCTGGGATCGGCAAAGCGGTAGCGGATCGGCATGGGCTGTGCCGGCATGCACGACGCTGCCGAGATCCACCGAGGATCACCGGGGGACTTACCCCGCCGGCGTCTTGGCCGGTGCTTCGGCCTTGTAAGACGGACGCCACTCCCTTCGACACGGCCGGGAGTGCTAAGCGGGCACTTCGGACGTGTGAGTTACGATGACATGGCAACAAAGGCGTTTTTTTAAGGCGGTCAAGTGGGAGCTTTTTGAGACGAGCGATGAAGGCTATGAAGACGATTTCTCAAGATCAAGACATGACAAAAAATTAACCATGACAATTGGATATATGTGCCCAATATATTTAATTTTTTGTTTTGATGTTATGCATTATTTTATGCTTATTTAAATTGTGTTTAAATTTTTATGATGCATGAGAAAATGTTTTGAAAAATCTCACTTTTCGAAAATTACTAAGCATGCTTAAACAATTAATTGACAATTTTATGAATAATAAAATTGAATTAATTTTTGACCTCCATGATTTATTTATTTGTGAATTCTTTTGGAGAAATTCCCCTCACTCGGGGCCGGTCAAAAGATAGCTTTCACATGAATAAATTCCAAGCGGATGATTGTGGATTATTACTAGTGGCGACGATGACCCTCCCACGAGGCTCGTTCAAAAGCAAAATAATAATTATGTATTTAATCATGGTTATTACTTAGGTATAAAATTGATATGCATATACTTCCCAAAGTCCCCGCGATAATTTTATATTGGTCAAGTGGGGAGCCAACTATTAATCTAGTTATTAAAGGGCTTGTAAATTCTTCTTTTTGTAACCTGCTTGAATGTGTTTAAATAATGACCCACCCCACGTGGCTTATTTAAACTGTTTTGAGATGTTGGCTGATGCATGTTCATATTTTTTGAGATTTTAATATGAAACATGTGATCGAACCTTGTGATATATTTGTGCTTATGCATATTATATTTATTTCAGTTCAGCATGTCGTAACTTTTTAATCCACTGCTATTATACTTAAAGTCAATAGAATAAGTATGGAAACTATATTGATTGGAAACGAAAAATTATAATTGTCCTAACTGCACAAAAGCACAAGTGGATTCTTGACACACCAAAATCAGATGAGCCAACTGACGAGTCAAAAATGCGAGACTCGTCAGATCACCTTGCGAGAGATGTCATCGCTGAAAATGGTGGAGGGTAAACCCGTAAGGGATTACGTCCTAAAAAATGATGGCCCATCTGAACAAACTTGAGGTTCTGAGTGCAGATTATAATCTGGAGACTCAGATGAATTTGGTACTTCACTCTCTGCCGCCCAAAAGTTTGTGAGCATTTTGGCCTCGCTAGCTGATTTGATGCAAGCTTTGGTCTCGGCAGAGATGTTGATGGGGCACCAAACTCAAGCTTTGAACGGCAAGTGGTCCATCTTCATCTTCTAGGCCAAGGGTAGGCAAGAAGAAGAAGAGAACCAAAAGCCATAAGCAATAAAACTCAACTGTTGCCAAGGCCAATGGTAAGATGAGGAATACTTGTGGTGTCAAGGAAAATCCAAAGAGGAAGTGCTTCAACAGCGGTAAGGACAATGGAGGTTTGCCTGTTCCAACCCCAAAAAGGTCGGAAAGAAAGGTAATTCTCACGCACTAGTTGTTGAAACCTGTTTAGCGGCGTATACTTCTCATTCGTGGGTAGTCGATACGGGATCCACTGATCATGTTTGCTTTACGGGTTCAAGCTGACCCGGCAACTTAGTGGGAGTGAGATCCTCATCACACTGGGCGATGCTACGAGAGTGGCAGCTGAAGCAGTGGGAGAAGTGCACCTGTCTTTTAAAAACAGAGTTTTAATTTTAAGAGACGTTCTTTATGTTCCCAGTTTTAGAAAGAATTCACTTTCAGTTTCCAAATTCTGTTAATGGATACTTAGTTTCTTTTAATAAGAATGACATCATTTCTTGAAATGATGAGTGTATCTGTTATGGGACATTGATAGACAATCTCTATACAATTAACTGTGCACACCACTCACGAAATGCATCCTATAACACATCAACTGTTTCCGATAAAAGAAAACGTTCATCAGACGTGAACGAGACACTTCTATGGCATCTAAGATTGGGACATATTAATCCAAATAGGATCCAAAGGTTGGTGAAGGACGGTTCACTGGAGTTTTTCCAAGTTGAACCAATTTCAACCTGCGAATCATGTTTGGAGGGTAATATGACCAAGAGGGCATTCGGAGCCAAGGGGATTAGAGCCAAAGAAGTGTTAGAAATCGTTCACACAGATGTATGTGGTCCAATGTCAACCAAAGCGAGAGGTGGTTGTGAGTATTTCGTCACTTTTATTGATGACTACTCAAGGTACGACTATATTTTCCTTATGAAGCATAAATCTGAGACCTTTGAGAAATTCAAAGAATTTAAGGCTCAAGCAGAGAATCATAGGGAAAAACGTATCAAGTCTCTACGATCCAATCGTGGAGGCGAGTACCTCAGCGAAGAGTTTTTGAACTACTTGTCAGATGAAGGGATTGTTTCCCAGCTGACTGCACCCGGAACCCCTCAACAAAATAGGGTTGCAGAGCGAAGAAACAAAACTCTTTTGGAAATGGTTAGATCAATGATGAGTTATGCGGATCTTCCCAAGTCGTTCTGGGGTCATGCCTTGGAAACAGCGGCTTACATTCTGAACTTGGTGCCATCCAAATTGGTTCCCAAAACTCCCAAAGAATTGTGGACCTAGCGCAAGCCTAGTTTGAGACACATGAGAATTTGGGGGTGTCCGGCCTACGTGTTGGACAAGGAAGCTGGAAAATTGGATCCTCGATCAGAATTAAGGTTGTTTATAGGATACACCGAGGGAACAAAAGGGTGTATGTTCTATGGTCCCGAAGATCAAAAGGTAGTAATAAGCACCCACTTTAGATTTTTGGAAGAAGGCTATATGAACGAAAGAAGACCCAGAAGTGAGATTACCTTAAATGAGCTAAGGGGGCTAACCTCATTGCCAACTGTACAAGATACGAATCAGACTCATGGATATATGATGAGGCAATCCAAGACAAGGATGCGGTTTCTTGGCGAAAGGCAATGAACGCCGAAATGGGTTCTATGGATCATAACAGAGTGTGGGAGCTAGTCGAACCACTTAGTGGGGTCAAACTCATTGGTTGCAAGTGGGTATACAAGAGAAAAAGAGGATCGGACGGGAAGGTGGAAACCTTCAAGGCAAGGCTTGTGGCGAAAGGTTATACTCAGAAAGAAGGGATCGACTATGAGGAAACCTTTTCACCTGTAGCAATGCTCAAGTCCATCCGGATTCTCTTGTCGATTGCTGCGCATCTCGATTTTGAAATCTGGTAAATGGATGTCAAGACAGCTTTCCTTAACGGAAGTTTTGATGAAGAAATCTATATGCAACAACCCCAAGGCTTCATTGAAAAGGGCCAAGAACACCTAGTTTGTAAGCTCATGAAGTCCATTTATGGACTCAAACAAACATCCAGAGCTTGGAACCAATGTTTTGATCATGTTATAAAGTCTTATGGGTTTGATCAAAATGAGTTCGAAAGTTGTGTGTACAAAAAGTGTGTCGGAACTGCATTGGTATTCTTAGTACTCTACGTAGATGAAATTCTGCTCATCGGGAATGATGTAAAGGTGTTATCAGACGTAAGGGCATGGCTTTCAAAACAGTTTGATATGAAGGACTTAGGGGAAGCCGGGCACATCCTTGGGATCAAGATCACTCGAGATCGCAAGAAAAGGATGATAGGCTCATCGCAAGCTTCATACATAGACACTGTCTTGAAACGATTCAGCATGCAGGATTCCAAGAAAGGCTTCGTACCTTTCAGACATGGAATCCATCTATCCAAGGAAATGTGCCCTAAGACACAAAGGGAGATAGATGACATGAAAGGCATTCTTTATACTTCGGCTGTCGGAAGCCTTATGTATGCAATGTTGTGCACGAGACCAGATATCTGCTTTGCCGTTGGCATGGTGGCAAGATATCAAAGTAACCCGGGGAAAGAACATTGGACGGCAGTTAAAAACATTCTGAAGTATCTGAAAAGAACTCGAGATAGAATATTGGTTTATCAGTCAGATAGTCTAATCCCCATCGGCTACACGGACTTGGATTTCCAATCAGACTTAGATTTCAGAAAATCTACCTCCGGTAGTGTGTTTTGCATGGGGGGAAGAGCCATGACATGGAGAAGCGTTAAGCAGAAATGCATCGCAGATTCTACCATGGAAGCCAAATATGTAGTTGCTTGCGAGGCAGCGAAAGAAGCGGTTTGGCTCAAGAACATCCTAGTGGACTTGGATGTAGTTCCAAATTTGCCCAGCACAATCACTGTTTATATTGACAATGCCGGATCAGTTGCAAATTCAAGGGAACGAAGAGCCAACAAGGCCAGCAAACGCATTGAAAGGAAATACCATCTTATACGAGAAATCGTTAAGAGAGGAGATATAGAGGTGGCAAAGATCGCGTCAGAAGACAACCTAGCAGATCCATTCACAAAGGGTCTACCTCAGAATACATTCGAGAGACATGTGGAAGGGATGGGTGTCAAGACTATTGCCAATCTGCTTTGAGTATAAGTGGGAGACATTATTAGGTTCGTGTAGGTGACATTATATGTCACGTATCTACACGAGACATGCTGTAGTATACTTAAAAGCAGACTTTGAGTATAAGTGGGAGATTGTTGGGATTATACTGGAAAGTATGCTTTTACTTTGTATAATCAAACTGAATTTCGGACTTATTTACTGAATTAAATTGTTTATCACTGATGCTGTAAATATCATCGAATGTTACATATATTTACTGCATAACTGTTCAATAAATATTACGTGTTACATTGTAGTTAATTTAGTGATACCAGATCACAGAAGATTAAATTAACAGTCCCTTGTGACCAAAAGTAAACCATTCACGACCTAGATGGATATGAACAATCCATCATGAAAGGTTGAAGTGTAACGCTCAGATTGGCTTGTCTTGACCAAGAGATTACACTAGTGCATGTCTAGTGCACTGAAGAGGACCTACAGAAGGACAAATTCTTCAGAACTAAACTAGGAAGAATTAGACCTCAATTGGTTCGTTATTTCTTAATCTTCGTCCCTTAAATAGGATCGCGTGTGGTTAGTAATTATTGCTTTGACTTATTACGGGTAGAAAATCAACGAGATTCAATACTTTATATCTTGGGCAATATTATTGGTCACATGTGTTGCTAAGATTTAATACGGAGAATCGTGTGCAAGTACACTTGTTCGATTTGCCCCCTTGGGAGGTTCATAAGTTTTATCATATCAAATCTTGCAAGTGGAACTAGTTTCTGGTATGAATAATAATGTTGAACCGTTCCTTTACCAAGGATAAAAGATATTAATTAATGGAAAGCTATTTCAGTGGCTTGAATTAATTAATGGGCTAGATAATCTTAAACACGGGAAATAATAACCGGGAGTCATATTGACTATAATATGGGTTAAGATGGATAGTGCAATATTAATTATGTAGTGGGATTAGTTAATATTTATGGGCTTGAATAATATTGTGGCTCAATATTGATAATTCAAGATCCATTGGAAGGTTCAATCTTAATTCTCCTAAAGGCCCCCCAAAAAAGGTGTTTAAAAATAAAATAAATTTTGTTGCTTATTTTTCCTCATTTTTTTCGAAAATTATGAATAAAAGGGGAGAAAGATTTTCTTTGAATTTTGTTATGGAATGAAGATATGTATTCTTGGAATACAAGATTATCTCATTAAATTCAAGAAATCTCCCACTTGGTTATTCATATGGATATTTTCGAAATTTTTGAAATAAAAGGGAAAGAAAGATTTTCTTGATTTTCTTGAAAAGATATTATGGAAGATATGTATTTCTTGAAATACAAGTATATCTCATAAATTCAAGAAGATCCAAATCTTGGTTTCTTGTTCCTATTATTTTCGAAAATTCCCATAACAAGAGGAGTTGGGATTTTTATGGAATATTTTAATTATGGAGAAAAGATTATAGGAGATATATTCAAGATTTCTTGGAGATCAAGAAAAAGATTTTCTTCCCCCTATTCCATGCCAAAAAATCGTCCAACACCCCTCTATAAATAGGGGATGAGTGTTTCATTCTTAAGTACAATTCCATGTGCTGGAAAAATTAGTAAATCCACATAGGTGGTGCAACAATTTTTTATTTTCCCTTTTGTTAATTGTTCGCGAGCTTCCTTCCACCGGATTGACGAGCAAGGACTAGGGAATACTTGGGAAGGCTTTTTGGTGTGTTCTTATCGACGAGACCATTGCCACTCCAAGAGGTTAGTTCACGTAAATCCGTAGCAATTCCGCATGCGTAGGACTTATGTGAACTGTTTATATGCATGATTTGTTATTGAATTATTATTTGAATTAATATAGGATTAATTCATGCTAGTAATAATTGTTAGAATTAAATTTGTATTTAAATATTCATCCCGAATAGATCCAGGCAATTAATTACCCAACATCATCCAGGTGGTGATGGTGGCGTCGTGGGCGACCCGATTCTTGTGCTCGCCTGGTGGTTATTCGTACTCATGAGGCTCGGCCCTTGTGGTCGTTCATTGGGCGTGGCCGCAAACCAAACACCACGACCTTGATTATGTGCTCGCCCTAGGGGGAGAGCACACCCTTCTTCTCTCCACTCTTCCGTACCTCTGTTAACCATGTATGCGTGCTCGCTCCCCGATAGGTTGCTTTGCTTGCCTGAAAAACGTTGTTGTGAACCAAATGCTTTGGTTCTTGCTATCTGCTCGCCTTCGGAGGCGAGCGAGTCCTCCCTCCTCTGTTCGTCTGGGTTTCGTCTCTCCTTCTCTATTCATCCGGGCTTCGTCTTTCCTTCTCTGTTCGTCTGGTTTCCGTGTTTCCTTCTCTGTTCATCTGGGCTTCGTCTTTCCTTCTCTGTTCGTCTGGTTTTCCGTTCGACCACTACTCTTGTTTGTCTATCTTGGTGAGTGGCCATTGGGTTGCCGGGAGAGCATAATTTTTGCAGCATGATGGCTTTTGGCGCCTAGCACCCTCTGGTCACCTAAACTGGCGTGCTCCTGGTGAGCACAGATGGAAGAGCGGGATGTGTATACAACTGGTCAGCACCTGTCTGATGGGCTAGCGGGCACCTTTGTTTTACTGGTCCACGTGTTCGTCGTGCGAGCACGTGGCAGGAAAGATTATTTATGTGCACAACAATTAGATATGACACTTGGCAACATTTGGTGAAACACGTTACACTTTTATAATATAAGATTAGCTTTTAAGATTTAAATTATTTTTATTTAAATGAGAGTCGCATCCCTGTTATTGCATTAAATCTTGTTTGAGACAAATAAATTTCTAGTAATTTTGGAAAATTTTAATCATTTATAAGGGCCTATGTAAACAAAAATTCTATATTAGCCTTCAAAAGTCTACGAAAAATCGGGATGTGACACTTTTGAAAATGTGTGTGTGCATATATATATGTTTTTGGATAGTTCTATTATACTCCCTCCGTCCCTATCTTAACTGCATTCTTTCCATTTTGGGTGTCTCAATCTTAACTGCGCATTTCTTTAAATGGAAATATTCACTTTAACTCACACCCTTTAAACACCCACTTATTTACCATATGTCACTCTCTCACACTCTCAACATTTTATCACTTTATCACTTTAATAAATATTATTCTACTCTTCAATAAAGCTGCACTCATTTTATATTCAATTCAAGTGTAAATATGTTAATTCTAACAGTTGCTTTCATTGTTAATTACTACCTCCGTCCCGGAAGACTTTGCAAAGTTACTGTTCCGCTCGTATTTTAGCGAGCAAAATTTTTATTACTATTTGAAATGATAAAATAATTTTAAGAAATGTGTATTACAGAGGAGGGGTAAGACTATCATACCCCACCTTAAAAGTCACTTTATTATTTCAAATACTAATAAACAACTCGCACGCAAAAACACGAGCAAAAAATAAGAGTGCTAAGTCTTTTGGGACGGAGGGAGTATCACTTATAAGGTCAGTATTAGCTTTTAAGATTTAAATTATTTTTATTTAAATGAGAGTTGCATCCCTATTATTGCATTAAATCTTATTTGAGACAAATAATTTTTTAGTAATTCAGTTTAAAGTTCAAAGTGTTTCATATTTTAACATTTACTTTCGCTGTTAGTTCTGTAAAATTTTAATCATTTATAAATGCCTATGTAAAAAAAAATCTACATTAACCTTCAAAAGTCTACGAAAAATTGGGATGTGACACATTTCATAATGTGTGTATATATACATATGTGTGTTTTGGGTAGTTCTATTATATCAAATTGAAATATTATATATGTCTATAGAAATAAAAAGTAAATTATATAATAACAATAAATTCAGGTTTAATCCCACTATGTCAAGTTGACTATGTGGGTTATTACGTAGGTCACTTCTTGCTCAATCAAAAAAGCTGCACTCATTTTATATTCAATTCAAGTGTACATATGTTAATTCTAACAGTTGCTTTCATTGTTAATTATCACTTATAAGGTCAGTATTAGCTTTTAAGTTTTAAATTATTTTTATTTAAATGAGAGTCGCATCCCAGTTATTGTATTAAATCTTGTTTGAGACAACTAAATTTTTAGTAATTCAGTTTAAGGTTCAAAGTGTTTCATGTTTTAACATTTACTCACTACAAAAAAGACGGTGTTTTACTACGGTTTTAGCGACGGTTTTAACCGTCACAACAAGGATTTGCGACGGTTTTAGCGATCGTTTTTTATCCGTCTGGAAAACGAGGGTCGCTAACATTTAGCTACGGTGTTTTCCAGTCCGTCGCTAGTTAGCGACGGCTTATTTCCGTCGCACAAATATCGACGTCTTTACACCGTCGCAACATAGCGACGGGTTTGTCGATGGTTATGTGGACCCGGACCCGGTCTGAAAAGCCGTCGCTAAACCGTCGATATATTGTCGACGGTTATGACATCATAATACTGTCGTTATCAGCGACAGCGTCCGTCGGTATTCGCGACAGAAATTTCCGCCGAAATGTGCGACGGTTATAACCGTCGGTATAAGCGACGGTTATAGTCGTCGCTAAAGCCGTCCCTATAACCGTCGCTAAATCGTGATTTTTTTTTAAAAACAAAGGCTCACTATGCTTTGAACCCGGGCCCGGGGGGCGCCCGGGTGGGCACCGAACCACCCGAGCCACAGACCATCTCAAACCCAACCACCAAACATCTTATATATAAGCCACCAAGGATCTCAATTAAATGAAGCATTTATTCGCAGCCATGAGGGACCGAACACAGAACCTTGGGCGCCCAAGCGGGGATCAATTCCGCTCGGACACTTGTTTTTTTGCGTTTACTTAATGAATTTTATTCTATATGTCCTAAAATTCATTTTTTTCTAATTTTTTTAAAATTCTTTATTTCAATTATCTTATTTAATAATTCAATTACATTTTAATATAATAATTTATATTTTTTATTTATAAATTTTAATTTAATTATATTATATTAAAATTGTATTTTTTTAAACTTATTTTTAATAAAATTAACTCTATATTAATTTACAATTAATTTTTTTTCAATTTTTTTTAAATTCTTTATTTCAATTATCTTATTTAATGAATATACCACATTTTAATATAATAATTTATATTTTTTATTTATAAATTTAAATTAAATTGTATTTATTTTTACTTATTTTTAATAAAATTAATGTGTTAGGTCCCTATTAAAACCGATTTTGCGCGTGCGGAAGCGAAACATATCGTGTGATGCATATAAAACAGGGGAGAGGGGAGAGTGATTCCAAATTTTTCGCTTTTAAGAACATGTGTGTTGTTTTGCTTGTAATCGAATGCATATGGCAAGTATGAACATAAAGCAGTAAAGAACACACGATATTTTATAGTGGTTCAGACGAAACCCGCCCTACATCCACTCTTCCCTTAACACAGGGGCACCTTAACCGAACTAAACCGATCTTAACCTGCGGGACTTATCACCCTCACGGGATCTCCAATAGATGTTTACCGAGTTCTCACTCAAACGGGACTTATCACCCTTACGGGATTGCCTATAAATGTTTACCGAGTTCACACTCAACCGAACCCAGAAATCAGAAACTAGAATCCCTAGTCTGAAATCTTGCGGTGACAAACTTAACCTAACTCAAACTGATTTGGGTAAAGGTTTGTTTGGTTTCCAACTAGGTTGAGATTTTCCCTTACATTTATTTAACCTCAATGCTAAGGATGGGAAAATCTCTCTAAACTTAGGATATAGCATTTGTGCTTAGATCTAGGGTAGAACACTCTTGAATATATGCGTGTATTTCTAGCTCTGTGTTCTATGGTGGAGATGCTAGATGATTTGGCTCTGTAGCTTCAATGGTGTTTTTCACACACTTCCTCACGCATCCACATACATCCACACTTGATAATGAAGGAAGAACTTGTATTTATAGTGTGGATTTGAATGTTACCGTTGGAGAGAATCACATTCAAATCCATACTACTCTGTAGCTTTTTGAAGCTTTTCAGGCTTGTCGTCTTCCTCTCATTGGTCCACGTCAGCTGAATCTAATGGCTATATTCTTCTGTTTCTTCTGAGTCTCAGGATCTTCAGTTCTGTCTGAGCCTTCAGGTTATCTGAGCTATCTGAACCTTCAGGTTATTTGAGCTATCTGAACCTTCAGGTTATCTGAGCCTTCAGGTTATCTGAGCCTTCAGGTTCTTCAGTAACTTATTGAGTCTCAGGTTCTTGATTCAGCAGACTTCTCTTGCCGGACTTTGTCGACCGGGCATCTTGACACTCGAACTTCTTGAGTACAGTTCTCTGAATTCAGACATCCTGACCCTAAGGTCACATTGACTCAGGCTATCTGATTTCTTATTTGCGTGATCTGATCAGTTCGACTGATCAGATCAACATATCTTTAGGATCATCTCAGGATAGCATCAGGTCGTCTGCATTAGGTTAGCATATCAGTTTATCATATCTGATCTCGATCACGTCTGATCTCGATCAGTCTCATCTCATCTTCATATCTGATCTCGATCACGTCTGATCTTGATCAGTCTCTTTTCCTCATCTTCTGATCTGCAACCTTTTATTTTGATTTGTTGGCTTTAGCTTTTCTTCACATCTGATTTGCACAGCTCATCAGTTGACTCCGAAACTCATCTAATTCATCTGATCTCGATCACGAGTCATCTGCAGCCTCGTCTGATCTCGATCATCTTCTTTTAATTTCGTGAGTTCCCCTTCAATTTGTTCTTGCGTTCCCCCTTAACTTGTTATCTGTAAATTAGCTTGAATAACACAAGTTAATAATGTTTTGGCATAAATTATCAAAACTAAAATATCCCAACAATTTCCCCCCTTTTGATAATGACGCCAAAACATTTAAAATATATGCATTTATACAGAGATCGGGTTTTTGTTTTTAAAAAGATCTGTTCAGGTGTTCACTTTTGAAATTAGTGAACTTTAGAACAACCCGCTCTGAAACCACTGTGACGGTATCAGTTCAGAGATGGGTTTTTAAAAAAGGATCTACTCAGGCGATCACATTGAAAAGGTGATCTTTTGAGCTCCAGCTCTGATACCACTGTTAGGTCCCTATTAAAACCGATATTGCGCGTGCAGAAGCTAAACATGTCGTGTGATGCATATAAAACAGGGGAGAGGGGAGAGCGATTCCAAATTTTTCACTTTTAAGAACTTGTGTGTTGTTTTGCTTGTAATCGAATGCATATGGCAAGTATGAACATAAAGCAGTAAAGAACACACGATATTTTGTAGTGGTTCGGACAAAACCCACCCTACATCCACTCTTCCCTTAACACAGGGGCACCTTAACCGAACTTAACCTATCTTAACCTGCGGGACTTATCACCCTCACGGGATCGCCGATAGATGTTTACCGAGTTCACACTCAAACGGGACTTATCACCCTTACGGGATTGCCTATAGATGTTTACCGATTTCACACTCAACCGAACCCAGAAATCAGAAACTAGAATCCCTAGTCTGAAATCTTGCGGTGACAAACTTAACCTAACTCAAACTGATTTGGGTAAAGGTTTGTTTGGTTTCCAACTAGGTTGAGATTTTCCCTTACATTTATTTAACCTCAATGCTAAGGATGGGAAAATCTCTCTAAACTTAGGATATAGCATTTGTGCTTAGATCTAGGGTAGAACACTCTTGAATATATGCGTGTATTTCTAGCTCTGTGTTCTATGGTGGAGATGCTAGATGATTTGGCTCTGTAGCTTCAATGGTGTTTTTCACACACTTCCTCACGCATCCACATACATCCACACTTGATAATGAAGGAAGAACTTGTATTTATAGTGTGGATTTGAATGTTACCGTTGGAGAGAATCACATTCAAATCCATACTACTCTGTAGCTTTTTGCAGCTTTTCAGGCTTGTCGTCTTCCTCTCATTGGTCCACGTCAGCTGAATCTAATGGCTATATTCTTCTGTTTCTTCTGAGTCTCAGGATCTTCAGTTCTGTCTGAGCCTTCAGGTTATCTGAGCTATCCGAACCTTCAGGTTATCTGAGCTATCCGAACCTTGAGTTATCCCGAGCCTTCATGTTATCGAGCCTTGAGTTATCCCGAGCCTTGAGTTCTTGATAAACTTCTTGAGTCTCGGGTTCTTGATTCAGATGAGACTTCTCTTTAAATGGACTTTGTCTTCGACGCATCTTGACACTTTCGGGCTTCTGAGTTCGGTTCTCTGGTGAACATCGACCCTCAGTCACATTGACTCGGGCTATCGATTTCTTCTTTTGCACGATCGATCGATTCGGCTGATCAGATCAACATGTCTTCAAGGATCATCTCGGGGATAGCATCGGGTCATCTGCATTAGGTTAGCATATCAGTTTATCATATCTGATCTCGATCACGTCTGATCTCGATCAGTCTCATCTGCTCATCTTCATATCTGATCTCGATCACGTCTGATCTTGATCAGTCTCTTTTGCACATCTTCTTATCTGCAACCTTTTCTTCTGATTTGGCTGGCTTTAGCTTTTCTTCACATCTGATTTGCACAACTCATCAGTTGACTCCGGAACTCATCTAATTCATCTGATCTCGATCACGACTCGTCTGCAACCTCGTCTGATCTCGATCATCTTCTTCTGATTTCGTGAGTTCCCCCTCAATTTGTTCTTGTGTTCCCCCTTAACTTGTTATCTGTAAATTAGCTTGAATAACACAAGTTAATAATGTTTTGGCATAAATTATCAAAACTAAAATATCCCAACAATTTCCCCCCTTTTGATAATGACGCCAAAACATTTAAAATATATGCATTTATACAGAGATCGGGTTTTTGTTTTTAAAAAGATCTGTTCAGGTGTTCACTTTTGAAATTAGTGAACTTTAGAACAACCCGCTCTGAAACCACTGTGACGGTATCAATTCAGAGATGGGTTTTTAAAAAAGGATCTACTCAGGCGATCACATTGAAAAGGTGATCTTTTGAGCTCCAGCTCTGATACCACTGTTAGGTCCCTATTAAAACCGATATTGCGCGTGCAGAAGCTAAACATGTCGTGTGATGCATATAAAACAGGGGAGAGGGGAGAGCGATTCCAAATTTTTCACTTTTAAGAACTTGTGTGTTGTTTTGCTTGTAATCGAATGCATATGGCAAGTATGAACATAAAGCAGTAAAGAACACACGATATTTTGTAGTGGTTCGGACAAAACCCACCCTACATCCACTCTTCCCTTAACACAGGGGCACCTTAACCGAACTTAACCTATCTTAACCTGCGGGAATTATCACCCTCACGGGATCGCCGATAGATGTTTACCGAGTTCACACTCAAACGGGACTTATCACCCTTACGGGATTACCTATAGATGTTTACCGAGTTCACACTCAACCGAACCCAGAAATCAGAAACTAGAATCCCTAGTCTGAAATCTTGCGGTGACAAACTTAACCTAACTCAAACTGATTTGGGAAAAGGTTTGTTTGGTTTCCAACTAGGTTGAGATTTTCCCTTACATTTATTTAGCCTCAATGCTAAGGATGGGAAAATCTCTCTAAGCTTAGGATATAGCATTTGTGCTTAGATCTAGGGTAGAACACTCTTGAATATATGCGTGTATTTCTAGCTCTGTGTTCTATGGTGGAGATGCTAGATGATTTGGCTCTGTAGCTTCAATGGTGTTTTTCACACACTTCCTCACGCATCCACATACATCCACACTTGATAATGAAGGAAGAACTTGTATTTATAGTGTGAATTTGAATGTTACCGTTGGAGAGAATCACATTCAAATCCATACTACTCTGTAGCTTTTTGCAGCTTTTCAGGCTTGTCGTCTTCCTCTCATTGGTCCACGTCAGCTGAATCTAATGGCTATATTCTTCAGTTTCTTCTGAGTCTCAAGATCTTCAGTTCTGTCTGAGCCTTCAGGTTATCTGAGCTATCTGAACCTTCAGGTTATCTGAGCTATCTGAACCTTCAGGTTATCTGAGCCTTCATGTTATCTGAGCCTTCAGGTTATCTGAGCCTTCAGGTTCTTCAGTAACTTACTGAGTCTCAGGTTCTTGATTCAGCAGACTTCTCTTCAGCGGACTTTGTCTGACCAGGCATACTGACACTCAGGCTTACTGAGTACAGTTCTCTGAATTCAGACATCCTGACCCTCAGGTCACATTGACTCAGGCTATCTGATTTCTTCTTTGCCTGATCTGATCAGTTCGACTGATCAGATCAACATGTCTTCAGGATCATCTCAGGATAGCATCAGGTCATCTGCATTAGGTTAGCATATCAGTTTATCATATCTGATCTCGATCACGTCTGATCTCGATCAGTCTCATCTGCTCATCTTCATATCTGATCTCGATCACGTCTGATCTTGATCAGTCTCTTTTGCACATCTTCTTATCTGCAACCTTTTCTTCTGATTTGCTGGCTTTAGCTTTTCTTCACATCTGATTTGCACAACTCATCAGTTGACTCCGGAACTCATCTAATTCATCTGATCTCGATCACGACTCGTCTGCAACCTCGTCTGATCTCGATCATCTTCTTCTGATTTCGTGAGTTCCCCCTCAATTTGTTCTTGCGTTCCCCCTTAACTTGTTATTTGTAAATTAGCTTGAATAACACAAGTTAATAATGTTTTGACATAAATTATCAAAACTAAAATATCCCAACATAATGTTATATTAATTTACAATTAATTTTATTTCAATTTTTTTTAAATTCTTTATTTCAATTATCTTATTTAATGATTCAATTACATTTTAATATATTACTTTTTATTTTTTATTTATAAATTTAAAATAAATTGTATTTTTTTTATTATTTTGAATAAAATTAATTGTATATTTATTTAAAATTTATTTTTTTTAAAATTTTTTTATTTCAATTATCTTATTTCATTATAGTTTTTATATTGGATAATTAGCAAAAAATATATTATGTTAAGCAATGTCAAATAACTTGTAATATGCAAATATATGAAAATATTACAAATGAAAGACAATATAATTATTATTCGTCATCCTCATTGTTGCCCTCATCTGTATCATCATCAGCATCCTCCTCGTCCTCCTCCCCCTCCTCTTTATCCTCCTCTTCCTCACCATCTTCATTTTCATTCACATCGTCATCTTCATCATACTTGTTATCCTCCCCTCCGCTGTCAATCTCAATCAAATCTGGATTTGCAGCTGTTAAGTGTACGAAAAGATTGAAATCTCATGTATGCACTTCAGTTTGAGCATCAACTTGTTCCGTTTGGATCGGAGTGTCGTCAACCACGGCAGTTGAATTCGGTTTAGGAACTTGCACCAGTGATATCGCCTTTACTTTACAAATTGCGATCCAGAGCTTGGATACGTGCAGTAGTATACTTGGGACACTTGAGTAGCAAACACAAACGGATCATACCCCGGATATTTTCTTCTTCTATGAACATCGACCAGTTTGTATTCGGGATGAATCCTTGTTCCTGAAGCAGATGGATCATACCAATCACACTTGAACAACACAACAGTTTTCTCAGGGAACCCCGGATATCCTACTTCAACGACTTCTTGTAGGTGTCCGAAGTAGACTTGACTTTCTCCATTGAACATTGCATTGTTAATGCAAACTCCACTGTTTGCAGTAGACTTGGTCGATGCATACTCCACCGTATGGAATTTGTAACCATATACATAGTATCCTTGGTACGTGTTGACCCGACGTAGTGGTCCTCTACTGAGATCCCACATAAATGGGTTCTCAATGTGTTGATTATAACCCTGTGACGGTTTTAGGTTAAATATATAATTGTAAACATATAATATGAATTCACTAATAAACGGTGGTTAGATAGCACTCACATAATTTTGGAACCACTCTAGAAAATCATGAGTAATAGATTCACCTACTTGTGCATCTAAGATGTTTGGATGTATACGGTGTAGCTCTTCAGTATAGATTCTTATTGAAAGCAATATATATTACTCCATCCGTCATATTTTTTATTATCCATTTACTGTAGACATGGAGATTAAGAAAAAGTAGGAGATAATAGTATTAAATGGTGTAAAGTGGGTAAAGCGAGTTTGGTGGAGGGAAATAATAGTATTAAATGGTGTAAAGTGGGTTTGGTGGAGAGAAATAATAGTATTAAATAGTATTGAATGTTGCTTTATTGTCTTATTTGGAAATGGATAAACAAAATTAGGACGACTATTTATGGAAAACGGATAATCAAAATCAGGACGGATGGAGTATTAATCATATATTATATAATTATAATAAATATGCTATAATTAATTAAAAGTGTAAATGACATTGCTTAAGAAGATGAGTTGGTAATGAGTGTTACTATAAGAACTTCCCAAGCGCGAGGTCGTGAGTTTAATTCCCCCATGCCACATTTATCTATATTTATTTTGTACATTTTAACCAGGTGGCTTAGCCCACCTGGTCACTGGGCTCCTCATTTGAGTGGGAGACCCAGGTTCGATTCCCTCTGGGAACGAATTGGAGTTATGGGAGTTATAAGGTGAATTGGCGATTTCGTGGAGTACTTGGGTGCTTCGTGTACTAACTATTAACAACTAACATCTAACTTCACCGATCAAAAAAAATAAATTAAAAGTGTAAATGATACGCATATGAAATACTTACTGAATGTACAGTTGGACTTCATCACAATTGAATAACACATACTTATGTGCAGCTTCAATCTCTTGTCGGTTTAACCATGGTAGTTCAATATTTTTTCTCAAACATCGACCTGGAAACTTAAACACGGACAAGTTACCCTCAATATCATCAGCAACATTGTATGTGCCTCTACCGTCGTAATTACGAGGCTCGTTTCTCAACCTTGTTCTAACATGATCCTCGAAATAGTAAGAATAAAATGTTGTGACCTCCTCACACAAAAAATTATTCAGTCATACAAAATTAAACATGAAATTATAAATTGTTCATAACATAATTAAAATAAACATTGATCCTAGAAGGGATCTGCTCTCCAAACAACCACAATTGACTCCCATACTTCGTGGCCAAGTTCTTCTGATAAGTTCACCCCTTCTTCCCTCCACTGTCTACGCCACATGTGCATCATGTCATGGTAATGCCGTCCAGCAACTTTACAAAATGTCTTATAAACTCCATTGGTCTCGAGATCGAGACTCCACGTAGTTTGTTTCTATATTTTGAATATAATAAGATAATTAAATTAATTGTAATCAATATATATTGAAATAAAATATTAAGTTAAGTAAATTTTATACCGTAAACTCCTCGAAATACAATTGACGCTGGTCAGTTGGCACATATTTCCAACTGTAAGCGTTGACAGCAATTTCCACCCGCATGATGACGTTTTTGGCTATAGCGGAAGCCTCGTGACCAGGTACAATACTAACACATTAAAAAATAAATACATAATTAATATTAAATTAATTAATTATATAATTAAAAAAAACAACACTTACTCTCCATTGATGATATTGATAGGCAAACGAGGAATAGGCACCCTGGATGAAGCTTGGACGTTATTACCACCTTCACCATCCATCTAAATAAAATATGAAATTTATATATTAATTAAATAATATAAAATACAATTAAATATAAATAAATAAACGAAAAAAAACATTAAAGTATTACCGTAATATCGAAGAATACAGATGAAATTGTCTAGTTTGTGTTGCTTTCTGATTTGATTGATGAGACATATGGGCAGGAAGCGGCGGTATTTTTAGAATTGGATTTAGCGACGGATTTCAAAAATCCGTCGCTAAAACCTACCCAATTAATGACAGCGGCTCCAACGGGCGTATCTCTTCGTTTTCTGCATCATTTAGTGACAGGTTTTTAAAATCCGTCGCTAAAGACGTCGCTAAAAGTGGCGATTCGAATTAACCGTCGCTAAACCGTCGTAGTTAGCGACGATTTTAGTGTCCGTCGCCAAAAATGGTGGATTTGACCGTTTGACTAACTCTGTCGCTACATCCGTCGCAGTTAGCGACGGTTTTGGTATCCGTCGCTACTATCCGTCGTTAAACCCCGTTTTTTTTTTGTAGATTTCCGATGCTAGTTTTGTAAAATTTTAATCATTTATAAGCGCCTATGTAAAAAAAAAAATTATATCAGCCTTCAAAAGTCTACGAAAAAATCGGGATGTGACCCATTTCATAATGTGTGTGTATATATATATTTATGTGTGTGTTTTGGGTAGTTCTATTATATCAAATTGAAATATTATATATGTCTATAGAAATAAAAAGTAAATTATATAGTAACAATAAATTCAGGTTTAATCCCACTATGTCAAGTTGACTATGTGGGTTAGTACGTAGGTCACTTCTGCTCAATCAAAAAGCTGCACTCACTTTATATTCAATTAAAGTGTAAATATGTTAATTCTAATAGTTGCTTTCATTGTTAATTATGCGAGACAGACTCGTATAAATTTTTATCATAAAAAAATAATATTGGCACTACAAAATTTAGGGGAATAAAAAATGATCAGGTAACTCTCATCATATTTCATAAGGTAATAAGACTTAAAATGAATTAATTGCTAGTTTATATTCAAAATATTTTGTTTTCTTAGACATTCTATAATTCAATTAACTACTAAATATTTTTTTACAAGAAAAGCTTGAAAAAAATTATAAGCATGCTTTATTAAAAATTACTAAATTAAATATTTATATAAAAATAAAATCAAAGATTTAAGGATAGAATTAAATAAAAAAAAATTAATTATATAGGATTAAGGTTTTTAAATATAGGATTTCTTGAAATATAAGGAGATAAAAGTATTACTTGTTTAAATGAAAAGTATTACTTGTTTAAATAGAAAATATTACTTATTTAAATGAAATGTAGTGTATTAGTTGTTTAGGTTTCATTGAAGTATTACTTGATTAATTGAAAAGAATCATTACTTCATATATTTATTAAATTTTTAGTCAACTAAAAGAATCATGTATAAAATACGATAGTTCAGAGAAAATGAAATGAGCCAATTTTTCGATGAATTTTTTTAGGGTGCAAAATTCATTGCATGCTCAATTAGAGATAACATACATTATTTATTAATGACTTTGTAAAATTTTTGAAATTTTATCATAAGATAAAAATAATTGCTGAGACTTAGTTGGTTGCCTAGAGCCTTTTATAATTATAGAAAAAAAATCAAATATTTATACTGGGGCCATTGTTGATTTTAAAAAAAGTGGTCATCTTAATAAAAGTGTTCATCTTAGTAGTACTAAAAGGTGGCCATTGTTGATCGACTAGAAATTTTTTCTAATTGTTTTTAATGAAACTGCTTGATTTAATTAAAAGCTTAATTATGCAGCAAGACCTTTTATAAAGTATTGATGGAAAATATTGCTCAATTTTTGGATGAATGAGAAATTAATTTTCAAAGTTGTTGTAACCAATTATTGGGAAAGGGAAAAGCAATGAGCGTTTGTCCCACATTGGAAAAATACAAATGAGGAAGTGAATTTGCCTAGGTTTTATTTTTCGTTTAATTTAATTGTTGGCACGTAACTGCTGCAGCAAATTAATACGCAAAAACTTTTACGTACGTTTTTATTGTGACGATTACAAAACATAAATTGAAAGTTTAAACCTGAAATAATGGTTCATTATTCAGGATTTCGGTTTTATTTTTTGAGGCCATTAGTGGCTCATAATGCCGAATATTTCCAACGGTCAAAACTTTGATGCTATAAGTAGCACTCTAGTTGAAGTGGAAAGACGTAGAGAAATGACGTGGAAAAACGTGAAACCACAAGTTGAGAAAACGATACATACATATTCCGGCAACTGCCAACATATCTTTCTACTCAAATTCGTTCTTGATCCGGTGATATATTTCAGGCAACATCTCAGTTCGCCTCGAACAAGATATAGTGCTAATATCGTTGTTCTTAAATTGTTGTATCCTGGGAAACAAGTGTCCTATACATTAATTATATTGAAAACTATAACATTCATTAAATAAGGTTATAATATAAATTTTACTTGTTAAATTTATTTTTCCAAAAGAAATTTTTAATCTATGTACAAAACTCAATCTAACACATATAATTTAAACAGAGGAGTAGTATTTCCATATTGACTAGTTTGACAATACGTGCACCTCTCAATTAATTTTGAACTAAATTTTGTGTTCAAATATTTCTTTATAATTTCTAAATGTGACCAAAAAAAAGGTCGACTGTATGTTTGATAGTATTAGTACGTAATGTGAACAGATTTGTATAAGAATTCATATAGTTTTGCCAAATCGGACTGAGCGGCATCACTTGTCCATGCTGATAGGTATAATACTATTATATAATAAGCATAAATCAATCGATTTCACACTTTTTTTATGTTAAATTGACCGCTCGGTTGGAGATGGATTCATAATTTTTTTTTTATTAAGGGGCACAAAAAAATACAAATATAAAATACATTAAAAAATTATATAATGAGGAGTGGGAATTGGAATTTAAGGACTGTGTTATCTGCTACCGTGTTTAGCCTGAATAAAGGGGTGGTTAGAGTCGGTCTAACGATATGAAGGGAAAAAATTGTTAAATAAATATTTTTAATTTCAATATAAATATAAAATACATTAGAAATGATGTAATGAGTGAGAATTGGGATTTAAGGATTGTGTTATCTGCTACGTGTTTAAAGATCAACATATTCTCATTTCCTTGAATACAACATCCTAGGAGCGTCGCCAAATTTCGATGTTGAAGTTTTGGCAATCAACATTACTTCATTCTTCAATTCCTCAACTCCTTGTGACGAGGTTTATGACAAGCGCTTCACGGCAATTTCCTGCCCGTCGTCCAGCATGCCCTACCGACACAATTTGAGATTGTGAATTTGTGCTTTTAGTTGGCTGCTAAACATAACATTTTCCATAATAAATGTAGAGAAACTTTAGCAGTGTACCTTGTAAACAGGTCCAAATCCACCCTCACCAAGTTTGTTAATGAGCTGTAGCTTTCAAAATTGAAGATAAGCTAAAGAATGGAACCTCTGCTTCTTCGCCACGACTTCCACTAAATAGCAATGCAACTTTGATTCTTTTCCTCTTCTTTGCGAAAACTAAAATCAGGCTCAGACACAAAACAACTATTCCTACCGATGATGCAAAACTCGCTATGAGTTTCTCTTTTTTTCCATTTAGAGCGTGCACCTTTTTCTATCAAAACTCAAAATAAAGCACAAATTATTCTCAAGTTAAATAGGACCAATACATCTAAAACACAATTTCTCATTCAATCCTAATGTGAATGAAGTCAAATGCATGACATGTGAGATATACATACTTATATGGGACAAACTCTCTTTTGTCATTTTTTTAATTGCATTTCTCTTTTCTGCCCCCTTGACTTTTCAACTCACACATATGCCCTTTTGTGACCATTCTACCCATCTCCCTTAATCTCATCCCTTATTCCCATCCCCATTCCATCACATATTTCAACTTCCAAACACGATCCGACCCAGCACCGGACCCGACCCGACCGAGGTCGCGGAGGGTCATGCATGGGCCGATTTTGAGCCGGGCCGGGTTAGGGATGAGTTCGGACCGGGCCACGCCAGGTTGAAAATGACATATTTGTGAGTTAAAAAGTCAAGGGGATAGAAAAGAGATATGCAAGTTGAAAAAGGGTAAATTTGCATATTATGCGTACTTATATAATTAAGGGATTAAATTTTTTGTAGTCTCGTAACTTTGTATCGTTTTGAAATTGGTCCCGATTGTTTGGACTTTTTTAATTTAGTCCTGTAAGTTTCCTAAAATTTTGAAATTGGTCCCTATAATTAATAATCATGTATCAAGATTTTTACCTCTCTGCGTAAGCCATTCTGATGTAAAGATCTTGACCTCCTGAAGATATAGTTCTGATGTCAATCAAGTCCCCGTGATAAAACAAGCATCCACTTCCCGATCCACTGATATTCAACCGTGCGTACGCCACACAAGTTCAGTTTCTCGAGCATTCCTTTTCACATTCTTCAAGGCTCGTCCTCTGTTCATCAATGGTAGAGATTTGTGCATCCGGCAGTTTAATTCCAGGGTACTTCAAAAACACATCATTTGAACAGTTCAGCGGTATCCTTCTAACGCATCCATCCGACCAATCTCTTCCTTTCCAACTTTCGACATCTTTAGGTACGCATCGCTCCAGACATCCACAGCGTGGAGTGTATCCAATGTTGCAAATCCCATATCCGCTACACGAATTGTAGTTATCACAACTATCTAATGGAAAGTTCCAATAAAGGGTCCAGGATTTCGTCTGATGATTCAATATCTGGCGCAGTATAACACCATCCGACCTCGATGTAAGCATGCTAACAACCGATGGGTCCGGAATATCTTCTCCAAACTTCACCTCACTCTTGTTCATCACTAATATCGGAAGATATATCATCCCAACTGTCGTCCCACTGAATCCTTCCCCATTCCAGGGTCCCATCCTATGCAGGACACTTTTCCCCTGTTTCAGTACAAATTGTGGATATCCCGTTGGATCCACATGAACAGTAAAATTTCCAGGAGCTGGATCATCAGGGCTCCTCCACGATGACCGGTACGTCTCCACCCCTGTTTCCAAATTTTGAGTTTAATTAAATCTGAATGTATTATTGGATGTTGAGTGTCCGAAAAATAGGGGGCCACGAGGTTCCCCTGGAGAAAGCAGGTCATAGACCCCACTTTCAGTAGGGGAGTCAACAAGTAAGATATAGCTTCCTATTTTTCAGGGATATAAACAGAGAACTAGAAAGTGGTTCCTGAATTAAAGGGAATATGATCAAGACCCCCAACTTTAGGGGGAAGACTAAGTCAAAAATAAGGTGGTTCCCAGATTTTTCGGAGCTAGGGCAACAAGCTGGCAGGGAGGATAGAGTTTTTTACTCATCTCGAGATGAGACAGGGGGTCACCAAAGTCTGATGGGAGGTAAGTTAAGCCAATGAGGTGAGCAAAGGCTTGATTGGAGGTCCGTCAGCCCATCGAGGTGGGCAGTGGAACCTGGAGGTACAATTCGAGGGTAGCACAAAACTCTCTTGATGATTCAATTAATTATTAAGACCACGAGGTCTGCAAAAGATGAAGCCAAAACATATATTACTACACATTTAGGCTTGCACAGCTGCACTTGGACAGTCTTTTTTTCAAACAGCTCTCCAAGATATAGCTTGGAGAGCGGTTTTATTAAAAAAAAAAAAAAATTTAAAAAGACAGTGGTTTGAAGTCGCTGTCCAAGAATAAAACTTGGAAAGCGGTTTCAAACCGCATTGCAAGCTCACTTGGACAGCGGTTTCGAACCGTTGTCCAAGTCGATTTATATTTTTTATCAGACGCGTTCGCGTCCAAAAACCCTTCATTTATTTTCTCCCCAAATTCGTCTTCCTCCTCCTCTCCCCCAAATCGCCGCAAACCGCCGTCCTAGCTCCTCCCTCTCACCCAAATCACTGTCGTCACCTTCCTCCTCCAACCCACATCGTCCAAATCGCCGCCGCCCTTACTTCTCCCCCTCCCCCAAATCAATCGTCATCTCCTCCTCCCCACCCTCCGTCCTCCCCTACCGCCCCTCCCCTCCTCCGCCTTCCTCCTCCATATATAGGTATTTTTTTCTTTTCTATATATATATATGTATATATATGTTAATTAGTATATATATATTGCATGTGTATATGTTAGTATATATATATATATATATATGATTAATTGTTTATATAAACACATTTATATAAATGTGTTTATATATATATATATATATATATATATAAATGTGTTTATATATATATGTTTGGGATTAATTGTTAGGATATATATATAAATGTGTTTATATATATATATATATATATAGATTAATTGTTAGGATATATATATATATATATATATATATATATATATATATATATATATATATATATATGTTTGGGATTAATTGTTAGCTAGGATATATATATAAATGTGTTTATATATATATGTTTAGTATATATATAGTTAATTTGTTATGATTAATTGTTGTTAGTGTGAGATTAATGTTGGTTTAATTATATTATTGTTAGTAGCTTGGATTAATTGTTGTTAGTGGCTTGAATTAATTTTTGTTAGTGTTAGAAATGAACATTTTGTTAGAGATGAATAATGCACTTAAGGTGTTTGATAATATGCTTGTGTGAGGATTTAAGCATAAATTAGAATTAATACATTAGGATATATTTTGGTTATTAATTTAATGAATGGATAGTGTGTTTCTTTAATTAGATGATTAATGATGGTACATTAGGATACATATTGTCTCGAGAAGCAACAAAAATTGTGAATGAGTCAAAAATTGGAAGGATTTCAAAATTAGAAAATTAAAATGAATGTAGATTAAGTATGGTCATGAACGAGAAAAGTCAACCAAAAAACGAAAAAGAAAAACAAGTGCTAAAAAGAAATGTACGACTTTATTGAATGTTGTTTCTTCTGCTTTATTAAATGTTGTTTTTTCTGCTTTATTAAATGTTTTTTCTTCTGCTTTATTGAATATTGTTTGTTTTTTGTTTATTAAATGTTGGTCTTCTGCTTTACAGGATCATGTCTCGTTTGCCATATCCCGGAGATGATGGAGATGATGATGGATATTCTGATGGAGATCATGGCGCATATGATCATGGTGCATATGATCGACAATATCCTGATGACTTGAGAGAGGGTGACACTGATGCTCCCACCACCACTAGCAGCTCCGGGGAGAAGCACACTCGGGGTATAGTCACGATGGCTTCTATTAAGAGAGCTCGTAGCAAGGGGAAAACACTTCAGGTAATTTTATTACAATTGAACAGTTTGAAATCGATAATTATATTGATTGATCATTGAACCTAATTAAATACTATGTTATTGCAGTTATCGTTCAATGAGTTTGGGCAGGCAATAGGAAAAGAGAGTGAGTCGTTGTCCTTCTACCTTGGAGCGAGCAAGAATCGGAGAGTGATCCCTATCGTCTTTTAACCAAGGATCTGGCGTAAATTTCAAACTGACTCCTTTGAAGGAAAGATTATGGGACGAACTTTCGGTATGTTAATTATATGTTTATTGAAAGTTGTTGTATGATTACTAAATTTATTAAATTGTTATGTTATATGCGTATAGACTACATTCAGAGGCCTTGACCACACAAAGAATAAGCAAATACTGTCGCAAGCTGGAGTAATGGCCAAGAATTTTCGGGCTTGGCTGAGAAGTAACACAAGAGATCCGAAAATTAGTCTTTACTCGGCTAGTCCGCCTTCGGCGTATCAGAATAGCCCTATGGTGGCTCCATATGGGGAGGAGTTTTTTAGTAGAGCTATGGAGGATGATTTCCAGGTAAAATTGATCAATGTCATTTCCTCAATTTCTAATGCCCTAAGCTTTTCAGTGTTTATCATATTTCTATTACACTGTAGAATCGAAGTAATAAAAATCGCAAGCAAGCCAAGTACATGGAGGCGCGATATCGTGGATCGAACAAAGGTTATGAACGAATAAGAGAAGATATGGTGAGATCAAAATCCTAACTTTTAATTTTTTTTATATATTCACTTTTAATATATCTAATAAAGGGACACATTCATCACTATCGTAGAAAGAAGAAAGAAGGAAAGGTGGAGAGATTGAGCCTATTGTTACCCGTTTTGACTTATTTCAGACTACCAGAAAGGCTCGAGATGGGAAAATTCACGATCCCAGTGCACAGCGTATCATCGAAGAAGCGATAATCTATCCATTAATTTATCTTTCAAGGTCAACAAACTATTATTTCTAAACAAATAATTAAATAATAATTGTTTGTTTTTGTGATTCAGGAGCGTCTATCTCAGACCATGACCCCCGACGACATCCGCATTATCGGCCCTGATGATCTGTTTGGACGGGCTATAGGTCGCCAGGAGCATCCCGGCTGCTTACGGAGTGTCGGATCTGGTGTGAAGAAGACATCATTAGCGATGGCACCTGGTCTTCAAGCCATGAATATGGTGGGTATACTTTCGGAACAGGTTGCCAAGTTGACTAACGATGTGGAACGTTTGAGGTCCTAGAGAAGATCGAGCCACAGAATGTCGTCGAGTGGAGCAAGCTGTGAACATAGTGTCGCTAATGCTATGTTTTCGGCTAACCCTAGAGACGACTTTATTGAGGCACTTCAAAACGTCTCTCATGTATCAGATGTGCATGTCTCGCATTTGTTTTAATTAAAGACTAGTGTATTAAAATTTTCTAACTAAATATCTTATTCGAATAGCCACCGACCTTTTGCTACCTTTATTTGGAGGATCCCGATCGGTTGGTGGCCACAGGAACGTTGCACACCCATGGAATGATTCATGGTCATCCCATCACTCTTGGTTTCGTGAGGGTCACACTCGATGTACCCGTAGCCGGACAAGAGGATTCAGCGGTGTCAAAACCAATCGATGATGTCGTCACAGTCGGAACAACGATCGGGCACTTCATCGAATGGTCGAGCAACTTGGTCTCTAGCACCATGAGGGTAAAATATATGTTATTAAAGTTTATTATTTTATTTGTGGTTCTAAATAATATTGTAAATTGATTGTAGAATCTGCCGACACCACAAATGCCTCAGAAGAAATCACCACAAAAGGCTAAAGAGAAATCGAGGGGTGTCGTAGACAGTCAGAGGGGGAGAACGAGGGACTCCACTGCGCGCAGACTTGGTTATCCCATGCCTGGAGACTTAGATCACGATGATTTTGTATAGTCTAGGGTGCACCGGATGGTATCGTCTAATGCTTTCGAGACCGTCACAGTTCCCATGATTGCTCACTTTCATCAGAATACTTTCCAAGAATTCGTCGGTGAGGAACATGTGTATGAAGTCTTGAATGACGAGTGGTTGAGTGCAACCACCATAGCCCTTTACCTCAGGTATGTGTTTACTAATTCTCAATATTCACTTTCTGTATAGTTTAATTTTCTTTTTAAATATTAATTAGCGTATATATGTTGGTTAAAGATATTTGGGTGAGGTATATCTCTCCAGAGATGCTCGAACAAGTGGAATGTATTCCTTCGTCTCCCCCCAAGTGTCTTGCATAATGGGTGATAGGGTACCGACCATGGATGGGATAGTTAATCATACGTTGAATCAAACTGGGAGCGATCATCTCATTTTTTGGCCAGCAAATGTGGGATGAATGCAATAAACATTTCGTTAAAATTTGTATTCATGTTTATAATATTTGCACATATATATGTTAAATTTGCAGTTAATTTTAATATTCTCAACTGGTCGCCATAAACATGAATACATTAAGTGTGTATTTTATGGACCCAACTCAGGATGGAGTGATTTCAAATCGCTCTGATCTCGTTTCATATATGGAAGCGTAAGTTCATTTTTAATATTCTATATAATGATTTGTTTTACTTTTAAAATTATGCATATTTAATCTATTTTTATTTTTTTAATTATAATAATAATAGTGTGATGACGATGTATCAGAGTCGCCTTCTGAGTCAAGGTTCAAGATCTAATTTCTATAAAGTGAACTGGATTAACATTAAGGTAAATTTCATTTAATAAATTATCAAATTAATAGAAAGAAATCGCAATTGTAATACGTGATTATAATTGCTAATCAACGTGTTAGAAAGGCAACGAGATAATGAACATTGTGGACATTGTGTGTGTTGCTTTATTGAAGATATAATCTGCACTTCTCTAACGAACATTCCTCTCAATGTAAGTCAATTTATCGATTTATTTAAATTATTATTGATTGAATAAAAATTCATACTATATTGATTGATTCGTTGTTTGCAGTTTGTCTATTCCACTCAAGTCTTACTCTAAGAAAAGACTGGAGAAATGGAAAAAAGATTGGACGGGGTACCTTTACAATCGATTCTTATATTCATACGATATTGAGTGATCGTTGTTTGAAGTTTTTGGTAGCATGTAATTAAATTATATATTTGTGATGATATATATTTCATGTTTTTGGTGTATTGGACGTATATATATGTTTATGATGTGTATGTTTTTTTATTTCATGATGTGTATGTTTATTTATTTGATGTTTTGGTATTGGACGTATATATATATTATAGTGGTATAAGTTTTGGTTTATGGTTTTATTATATGATTTTTGGTTTATGGTTTATGGTTTATGGTATTGGACGTATATATAAGTTTTGGTTTATGGTTTTATTATAGAACTTTTAAAATATAAATTAATTATTAAAAAAAAGATATTGGACAGCGGTTTATAACCGCTGTCCATCTAACATAATAAAAAAAATTATTAAAAAAAAAAGTTAGACAGCGGTTTATTGGACAGCGGTTATAAACCGCTGTCCAAGCCAACACTTTGCAATGTGGTTAAAAACCGTTGTCCAAGCCCACCCTTTTGGACAGCGGTTTTTTAACAGTTGTCCAAGCTTGAACAGTTGTTACTTGGACAGCTGTTATAACCGCTCTCTAAGGGCTATTTTAACAGTTGTCCAAGGTCAAATGTGTATTAGTGATAGGTAAAGAATGATGAACAATTTTCTTCCTTGAGAGAGAAGGACACAAGGAGACCAAGATGAAATCACTATTCTGTATTTGAAAAGAGTAGAAGAGGTGAGGAACAGGTTCCAGAATTTTGAGGTGCAGTAGATATCTGGAGAAGAGAATGTGAAGACAGATAACTTGTCTAAGCTGGCCAGTTTGATGGCCATGGAGGGAGGAGCTACTATTACGATCCTATGTGCAGATATACTGAGAGAGATGCATGAAGGATGATGTGCACATACTAAGGGAGGTACATGAAGGATGTTGTGCAGACATACTGAGGGAGATACGTGAAGGATGTTGTGCAGATTATGCAGGTTTCCGATCCATAATGAGAAAAGCTTTGAGAGCACGATATTTCTAGCCAACGATGGCTGGAGATGCGAAAAAGTTGGTTAGAAAATGTGAGAAATGTCAGAAACTGTAACACCCCGAAAATTTCAAGCATTAATCTTTTCTTATTTCACCTCAAAGAATTTTGAAATCAACCACCGTCCAAATTTTGTTTTGAATCAGTCATCCAAGCCTTATTTATGAAATAACCGTCATCTCCTCTTTTTACTTAATTATTTGTTATTATTCTAAATTTATTTACTTATTAAATTAGATTTTTAGAAAAGATATCTTCCAAACTTTATCTCTATCTACAAGACTCAAGTCTCAAGATTTTCATGATAAATTCAAATTCCAATTTTTCACTAACAAAACTATATTTTTCCTCTCTATAAATAAATGTCACTTCTTTTGAAATCAAAGCACACATAAAATATATTTCTCACCGTAAATATCAGTTTTAGTCTTCTCTCCTGGAGCAAAATAAATATAGTCATAACCCTCTTCTGATCTTCTTTAACAAATTGGTAACTTTTCCTCTTAATCTTCTAATTGAATGAGTTTCTATCAATAGTATTTTTATTACCAAATCAAATTTTATTTACAGGCAATACCTACCTATTTCAAATTTATAAGTATTTCGTCTTCAAAATTTGGTCATCTAATGGCTGAACAAGTACTTTTAAAATCATTTTTATTATATTGTTTGGCAAATCTGATTACTTGAACTTTTTGGTTAAATCAATAAGTTTCCAATATTTATTTTCGCCGTGAACCCAAATTATTTCCAATTCCTAAATTAATTTTTGAAGAAATAAAATTTCCTAATTTTCTAAAAAGGCATAAAGCTTCTGTTTCCATTCAAATAAATTTATGAAAAGAGGATTACACCCAAAACTTATTTTAGTGTCCACTTTCGATCATCTCATTCTATAAAATTTTACTATTAATATTAATATTAATAATTTAAAGATTTACTATTTAATTATTTTAGGTCCAAGGAATAAAGATATTTCATTGCATCCATTGCATCCACTACATTAATTCGAGGTGGGGTTTTTACTTGCTTTGTCAACAAGCCTAAGGTTGGTTTATCCAACAAGCCTAAGGTTGACCTAGTCAACAAGCCTAAGGTTAGCCTTGCCAACAAACTTATGAAATTGTATGCATGTTTGTGAGTTTATAATTTTATTTACATGTTATATTTGATTGTGATAAAGTAAGGGAATCTCACTGAGCTAGTGGTTTTGCTCACCCCAATCTCATTAACATTTTTCAGATTAAGAAGGAGTGCAGTGGAGGGACGGTGGATTGCCTCAAGTGGTTATCTAAATTTTATTCAGCAATTGATTTCATTTAAAAATTGATTCATGTTATTTTACATTCAAAAGCTTTTAAGCTTTTAAGTATTTTTGTTTAAATAAGAGTCACATCCCTGTTATTACATTAAATCTTGTTTGAGACAAATACATTTTTAGTGATTCAATATAAGATTCAATAATGTTTCATGTTTTAACATTTACTTCCGCTGCAAATTCTTATAAAATTTATGCATATTTGGACTACGAAAATCGGGATGTGACAGAAACATGGTCCTTTAAACCACCTTCCTGCAGGGGAGATGGGGACCATGCACACGTCGTCCCCCTTTGCCAGCAAATGGGTCAAGGTCTTGGCCAGGATCGATGAGAAGTACATAATCAGGTTCCTGGAGAGGAACGTCTATTGCAGATTTGGAGTCTCAAAGATACTGATGTTCGATAATTACACGCAATTTAATGGAGTAATATCACAAGCTAGGTATGGCATGTGTGGATTCGGTGATGTGTTTCCTTTTGCATATCTATGATTATTTCGATATTCTGGACATGATGTCCTTTTGAATGATTATAACTATTTTACCTTGATGTTTGAGGGTAACAAATTCATGAGAACTAACTTAGGGACCTTGAGGTCCGTCAAGGAGGAAAACTGGCAAGATCTGGAGTAAAGGATCACGAGATTCGTTAGAGATAGAAACTCCTTAGAGAAAATCACGAGAGAGGTAGAGCCCTGACGAATTCAAACAAGCAGCTGGGACAGAGACATTTGACCTTTGAGGGGTATTGAACTCCTAAAGTTGTGAGTATAGTGTGAATTGCATGATTAATATGACTATTTGATTAAATGTGAGCATTTATCTTCTTGGCTTGAGATGTGCCTGATGATGAGCGTGTCTTTAAAGAGATTGACGTAGGCCAGTCACAACCTGTTTATTTTTTTAGGTCAGGAAACCTACTTGTTGAGCATGTGTATATGATTATTTCATTTTGATACTCTAGATTCAATAGTAGAGGAAGATGAACACGTAAAGGCGAAAACAATAATTTAGAATACACGGATGAGAGGTTTGTCTTCTAAAACATTTGTGATTGTCCTTTCTTTATGATTTAGACTTGATATTGGAAGATGTAGATAACAAACTTGTAAGAACTAAATCAAAGAGCTCGAAGTCCACTAAAAAATAGAAACTCATAAAGGTTGTTTCGAGGACCCTAGGGTCCATCAAAGTTAGAATTTTATAAGGGAGAAAACGAAATGTGAAGCATCACCATGCATTTGACATGAATCGTCTGAGGTACCGACCTACCTGGAGGGCATGGAGGACCTCAAATTGACCTTGTGGTCCTTAACCTTGTGATATTGGGCTCGCGGATCTACCTGGAAATGGGCTTGAGCAAAGTCAGTCGGTGGGCATTGAAGCTTACCTACTATGCGATATTGAGTTCTGAATTTACTTGAGTTGAGTTGTCCTATGAAGGCTATAACTTGTTTGTTCAGGATGGTTGGTGTATCCCACTAGAAGAATGACTGCCTAAGAGATTTATAGAAAAATACCTTGCTGAAAACGTGGAGGTAGATGGAGCATTATTTTGAGAAGATCATGGAGGTAATTCCCTGATCTCGTCTAAACATATGAGACCAGGTTAGCACTTAGAAGGAATCACGATTGACGTTAAGCCTCTGACTAAACGGACCCTCGGGTCTCAATAATTACATTGAGAGGATTACCCCTCATCTTTAAAAGGGATTATTCCCTGGATCTTTTCGAGAGGATTAATCTTCATCTTCAAGAAGGATTACTCCCTGAATCTTTTCGAGAGGATTACTCCTCATCTTCAAAATGGATTGCTCCCTGGATCCTCACGAGAAGATTGCTTAGGAACTGACATCCAGGGATAATGACGGGTTCCTAACCTTTGAATGACAAATGATAACTTTCCAAAGGAAGAAAACTCCAGATTGGATCTTTGGAGAGCTCGAGGGAAACCTCTATATACGAAAACTCACAGAAGCTTGACTTTAGAGAAAAGAATACTTGATCTTTGATCTTATAAGTGAATTTCTATTCATTATACATTAATGTCCTGAGAAGTTTTATGTTGTGTTTCCTCTTCTAGAGGGGAATCAATATGAAAATCGCATATGATGAGACCTTGAATGGTGTCGAGATAAATGAGACCTTAAGTGGTGTTGAGATAATGGAGGCCCTAAATGGGTGTCGAGTTTAAACCTTTTTTTTAAAGATATTGAGAAATTAAGGCCCTTAATGGGTGTCGAATTGAGAACCTTTTGATTAAGGTATTGAGAAATTAAGGCATTAATGGGTGTCGAATTGAGAAAACCTTTTGATTAAGGTCTTGAGAAACTAAGGCCCTTAATGGGTGTCGAATTGAGAACCTTTTGATTAAGGTATTGAGAAATTAAGGCCCTAAACAGGTGTCGAGTTTAAACCTTTTGATTAAGGTATTGAGAAATTAAGGCCCTTAATGGGTATCGAATTGAAAACCTTTTTTAAGGTATTAAGACCCTTAATGGGTGTCGTGTTGGGATTATACTGGAAAGTATGCTTTTACTTTGTATAATCAAACTGAAGTTCGGTCTTATTTACTGAAATAAATTGTTTATCACTGATGCTTTAAATATCATTGAATGCTACATATATTTACTGCATAACTGTTCAATAAATAGTACGTGTTACATTGTAGTTAATTTAGTGGTACCAGATCACATAAGATTAAATTAACAGTCCCTTGTAACCAAAAGTACACCATTCACGACCTAGATGGAAATGAACAATCCATCGTGAAAGGTTGAAGTGTAAAACTCGAGATTGGCTTGTCTTGACCAAGAGATTACACTAGTGCATGTTTAGTGCAATCGAATAGGACCCTCTGGGGAGGACAAATTCTTGAATCAACTAGGAAGAATTAGACCTCGGTGGTTCGTTATTTCTTAATCTTAGATCCCTTAAATAGGATCGCGTGTGGTTAGTAATTATTGCTTTGACTTATTACGGGTAGAGAATCAACGAGATTCAATACTTTATATCTTGGGCAATATTATTGGTCACATCGATTGCTAAGATTTAATCACGGAGAATCGGTAATGCAAGTACACTTGTTCGATTTTGCCCTTGGGAGGTTCATAAGTTTTATCATACCAAATCTTGCAAGTGGAACTAGTTTCGGTATGGATAATAATGTTGAACCGTTCCTTTACCAAGGATAAAAGATATTAATTAATGGAAAGCTATTTCAAAGGGCTTGAATTAATTAATGGGCTAGATAATCTTAAACACGGAAAATAATAACCGGAGCCATATTGACTGTAATATGGGTTACGATGGATAGTCTTGATATTAATTATGTAGTGGGATTAATTAATATTTATGGGCTTGAATAATATTGTGGCTCAATATTGATAATTCAAGATCCATTGGAAGGTCCAATCTTAATTCTCCTAAAGGCCCCTCAAGTAGCCCAACATAAAGTCCAATAACTGAAAAATGTGTTTAAAAATAAAATAAATTTTGTTGCTATTTTTTCTCATTAATTTCAAAAAATATAAATAAAAGGGGAGAAAGATTTTCTTTGAATTTTGTTATGGAATGAAGATATGTATTCTTGAAATACAAGATTATCTCATTAAATTTCAAGAAATCTCCCACTTGGTTATTTATATGTTATTTTCGAAAATTTTGAAAGAATAAGGGAAAGAAAGATTTTCTTGATTTTCTTGAAAAGATATCATGGAAGATATGTATTCTTGCAATACAGGTATATCTCATAAATTCAAGAAGATCCAAATCTTGGAATCTTTATCCTTAATTTTTTCGAAAATAACCATAACAAGAGAAGGTGGGATTTTATGGAATATTTTAATTATGGAGAAAAGAATATATGAGATATATTCAAGATTTCTTGGAGATCAAGAAAAGATTTTTTCCTCCCTATTCCATGACAAAAAATCGGCCACCACCTATCTATAAATAGGGGATGATTTCTTCATCCCCAAGTACAATTTCATGTCTTTGGAAAAATTAGTAAATCCACAAAGGTGGTGCAACAAATTTTTATTTTCCCTTTTGTTAATTGTTCGCGAGCTTCCTTCCAATCGGATTGACGAAAGCAAGGACTAGGAATACTTGGGAAGGCTTTTTGTGTGTTTTTTATCGACGAGACCATTGCCCACTCCAAAGAGGTTAGTTCACGTAAACCCAGTAGAGTAATTCCGCGTCGTAAGATTTATGTGAATCGTTTATATGCATGATTTGTTGTTGAATTATTATTTGAATTAATATATGATTAATTCATGCTAGTAATAATTGTTAGAATTAAATTTGTATTTAAATATTCATCCCGAATAGATCCGCAATTAATTCCCCCAACAAGCGGTATCGAGCCTCGGTTTAAGACTCAATTTTAAATTGTAATTTAGTTCGTTTTCATTAAATTTGAAATTGGATAGTAGAATTGCTAGATCTTTTTTTGCGGTATCCAATTGTCATGGAATTTAATGTGTTTATTTATGCATGCATATAAATTGTGGTTTTTTAATTCGATTTGTTCGAATTCGTTTTTGCCTAAATGAGAAAATTCACGAGTAGATTAGAATTTGTTTGATTTGATCAATGTAATAGACTAGTCTAGATCTAGGTTTATTTATTTTTGTAAATAAATTGTAACCGGATCGGAAATCGGCGAAACGAAGAATTAAAAGCGGGATCGAATCCGGCGTGGCGGCATGACGATCGGAAACGCGCATAAAACGAGGAACGCGACGATGCGATGCTGGGGATGCCGACGGGCGTGGGGCGAAGCGTCGGGCCAAGCGCCTTCGGTTCAGCAGGCGCTGGTAGTTCCGACATCGCCGAGGCGCTTCGGGCGGCGATATCGCTGAGATACTGGGGCGGGAAGGCGTCGGCGAAAGCGATCGGGTGATCATGCCCGGCTTGCGATACCGAGCTAACGCTCGGCGAGTAACGCAAGCGATCCCGAACGCAGACAGACGGGTGAACCTACGCTTCAATGGCCAGCGCCGACTTGCTGAAAGCGACTCAAAGCACCGGGCGATGTCTTGTTGGCTTAGAAGCGTCTGTGTGGCGCCCGGCTCGACACGGGTAGGGGAGTGCAAGATGTGCACTCCGACCCGCGAGCTGGTCGATGATGTCACTAGACGTGGCGAACCTTTCGAGACGAACGATGAAGGCAAAGAAGCGACGATCAAACATCAAAACAAAAAAATTAACCGTGACAATTGGATATGTGTACCAATATGTTTAATTTTTTATCTTGATGTTTATGCATTATTTTATGCTTATTTAAATTGTGTTTAAATTTGCGTGCATGAGAAAAAATTTTTGAAAAATATCACTTTCGAAAATTACTAAGTATGCTTAAACAATTAATTGACAATTTTATTCCGGATAATAAAATTGAATTAATTTTGACCTCCATGATTTATTTATTTGTGAATTCTTTTGGAGAAATTCCCCCCACGGGATGGTCAAAAGATAGCTTTCACATGAATAAATTCCAAATGGATGATTGTGGATTATTACTAGTGGCGACGATGACCCTCCCCACGAGGCTCGTTCAAAGCGAAATAATAATTCTGTATTTAATCATGGTTATTACTTAGGTATAAAATTGATATGCATATACTTCCCCGAAGTCCCTGTCAATTTTATATTGGTCAAGTGAGAGCCAACTATTAATCTGGATATTAAAGGTTTGTAACTGTTCTTGTTTGTAACCTGCTTGAATGTGTTTAAATAATGACCCACCCCACGTGGCTTATTTAAACTGTTTTGAGATGTTGGGTGATCGTGTTCATATTTTTTTGAGATTTTAATATGATGCATGTGATCGAACCTTGTGATATATTTGTGCTTATGCATATAGTTATTTATTTCAGTTCAGCATGTCGTAACCTTTTAATCCACTGCTATTATACTTAAAGTCAATAGAATAAGTATGGAAACTATATTGATTGGAAACGAAAAATTATAATTGTCCTAACTGCACAAAAGCACAAGTGGATTCTTGACACACCAAAATCGATGAGCCAACCGACGAGTCAAAAATCGCGGACTCGTCGATCACCTTCGAGAGATGTCGTCACGAAAATGGTGGAGGGCAAACCCGTAAAGGGATTACGCCCCTCAAAATTGATGGCCCATCCCTGAACAAACTTGAGGTTCTCGAGTCAGATTATAATCTGAGACTCGGATGAATTTGGTACTTCACTCTCTCATCCAAAAAGTTTTTGAGCATTTTGGCCTCATTAAATGATTTGTTGCAAGCTTTGGTCTCGGCAGAGATGTTGATGGGGCACCAAACTCAAGCTTTGAATCGGCAGTGGTCCATCTTCATCTTCTATAGGCCAAGGGTAGGCAAGAAGAAGAAGAGAACCAAAAGCCATAAGCAATAAAACTCAAATCAAGGCCAAGGGCAATGGTAAGATGAGGAATGCTTGTGGTGTCAAGGAAAATCCAAAGAGGAAGTGCTTCAACAAATGGTAAGGACAATGGAGGTTTACTGCTCCAACCCCAAAAGGGCCGGAAAGAAAGGTAATTCTCACGCACTAGTTGTTGAAACTTGTTTAGCGGTATACTTCTCATTCGTGGGTAGTTGATACGGGATCCACACTGATCATGTTTGCTTCACGGGTTCAAGCCGACTGGCAACTTAGTGGGGAGTGAGATCCTCATCACACTTTGGGCGATCTTCGAGAGTGGCAACAAGCAATGGGGAGAAGTGCACCGTCTTTTGAAGACAAAGTTTTAATTTTAAGAGATGTTCTTTGCGTTCCTACTTTTAGAAAGAATTTAATTTCGGTTTCTAAACTTTATATTGATGGATATTCGGTTACTTTTGATAAAGTTGTTAGCATTTCTCTTTATGATAAATTTATCTGTCATGGAACGTTGTTGAATAATCTCTATACAATTAATTGTGCACACCACTCGCGAAATGCATCCTATAACACATCAACTGTTTCCGATAAAAGAAAATGTTCATCATACGTGAACGAGACACTTCTATGGCATCTTAGATTGGGACATATTAATCCAAAAAGGATTCAAAGGTTGGTAGAAGATGGTTCATTGGAGTCTCTCCGGGTTGAACCAATCCCAACCTGCGAATCATGTTTGGAGGTAAAATGACCAAGAGGGCATTCGGAGCCAAGGGGAATAGAGCCAAAGAAGTGTTAGAAATCGTTCACACAGACGTATGTGTTCCAATGTCAACCAAAGCAAGAGGAGGTTATGAGTATTTCGTCACTTTTATTGATGACTACTCAAGGTACGGTTATATTTTCCTTATGAAGCATAAATCTGAGACCTTTGAGAAATTCAAAGAATTTAAGGCTCAAGCAGAGAATCATAGGGAAAAACGTATCAAGTCTCTAAGATCCGATCGTGGAGGCGAGTACCTCAGCGATTAGTTTTTGAACTACTTGTCAGATAAAGGGATTGTATCCCAGCTAACTGCACCCGAAACCCCTCAACAAAACGGGGTTGCAGAGCGAAGAAACAGAACTCTTTTGGAAATGGTTAGATCAATGATGAGTTATGCGGATCTTCCCAAGTCGCTAAAGGGGTCATGCCTTGGAAACAAATGGATTACATTTTGAACTTGGTGCCATCCAAATCGGTTCCCAAAACTCCCAAAAAATTGTGGACCAGGCGCAAGCCCCGGTTGAGACACATGAGAATTTGGGGGTGTCCGGCCTACGTGTTGGACAAGGAAGCCGAAAAATTGGATCCTCGATCGTAATTAAGGTTGTTTATAGGATACCCCCCAGGAATAAAAGGGTGTATGTTCTATGGTCCCGAAGATCAAAAGGTGGTAATAAGCACCCACTTTAGAGTTTTGGAAGAAGACTATATGAACGAAAGAAGACCCAGAAGTGAGATTACCTTAAATGAGCTAAGGGGGCTAACCTCATTGCTAACTTGTACAATATGACATACCAAACGACACACTTTCACAACCGAACCTCGTCAGTGGGAGGGTTGTGAGACAACCCGAGAGATTCATGGGGATAGGAGAGTCCTCGGACTTGATTCCCTGACAAGACGAATCGCACCCATGGACATATGATGAGGCAATCCAAGACAAGGATCGCGGTTTCTTGGCAAAAAAAGCAATGAAAAGACGAAAATGTGTTCTATGGATCATAACAGAGTGTGGGGAGCTAGTCGAACCACTTAATGGGGTCAAACTCATTGGTTGCAAGTGGGTATACAAGAGAAAAAGAGGGACGGACGGGAAGGTGGAAACCTTCAAGGCAAGGCTTGTGTGGCGAAAGGTTATACTCGTAAAAGAAGGATCGACTATGAGGAACTTTTTTCACCAATTGCAGCAATGCTCAAGTCCATCCGAATTCTCTTGTCGATTCTTCTTGATCTCGATTTTGAAATCTGGCAAATGGATGTCAAGATGACTTTTCCTTAACTAAGTCTTGATGAAGAAATCTATATCAACAACCCCAAGGCTTCATTGAAAAGGGCCAAGAACATCTAGTTTGTAAGCTCATGAAGTCCATTTACGGACTCAAACAAGCATCCAGAGCTTGGAACCAATGTTTTGATCATGTTATAAAGTCTTATGGGTTTGATCAAAATGAGTTCGAAAGTTGTGTGTACAAAAAAAAGTGTCGAATCGCATTGGTATTCTTAGTACTATCGTGATCGACATTCCGCTCGCCGGGAATGATGTAAAGGTGTTATCGGGGCGTAAGGGCATGGCTTTCAAAAAAAATTGATATGAAGGACTTAGGGAAGCGGGCACATCCTTGGGATCAAGATCACTCGAGATCGCAAGAAAATGATGATAGGCTTATCGCAAGCTTCTTACATAGACAATTTGCCTTGAAAACGATTCAAAGATGCAGATTCTAAGAAAGGCTTCAGTACCTTTTCGGCATGGAATCCATCTATCCAAGGAAATGTGCCCTAAGACACAAAAAGGAGACAGATGACATGAAAGGCATTCCTTATGCTTCTACCGTCGGGAAGCCTTATGTATGCAATGTTGTGCACGAGACCGGATATCCGCTTTCTTGGTTGGCAAGGTGGCAAGATATCAAAGTAACCCGGGAAAGAACATTGAATGGCGATTAAAAAACATTCTAAAGTATCCGAAAAGAACTCGAGATAGAATGTTGGTTTATCGACCGATAGTCTAATCCCCATCGGGCCATACCGGACTCGGATTTCCAATCGGACTTAGATTCCAGAAAATCTACCTCCGGTAGTGTGTTTTGCATGGGGGGAGGAGCCATGACATGGAGAAGCGTTAAGCAAAAATGCATCGCAGATTCTACCATGGAAGCCGAATATGTAGTCTGCTTATGGCAAATGAAAAAGCGGTTTGTCAAGAACTTCCTAGTGGACTTGGATGTAGTTCCGAATTTGCCCAAAGACAATCATCATTTTATTGTGACAATGCCGAGCGATTGCAAATTCAAAGGAACCAAGAGCCCACAAGGCCACAAACACATTGAAAGGAAATACCATCTTATACGAGAAATCGTTAAGAGAGGAGATATAGAGGTGGCAAAGATCGCGTCAGAAGACAACCTAGCATATCCATTCACAAAGGGTCTGCCTCAGAATACATTCAAGAGACATGTGGAAGGAATGGGTGTCAAGACCGTTGCCAATCTGCTTTGAGTATAAGTGGGAGACATTATTAGGTTCGTGTAGGTGACATTATATGCCACGATTAGAACTACACGAGACATGTTGTAGTATACTTAAAAGCGGACTTTGAGTATAAGTTGAGATTGTTAGGATTATCTTTGAAAAGTATGCCTTTACTTTGTATAATCAAACCAATTTCGGTCTTATTCTTTGAAATAAATTGTTTATCACCGATGCTTTAAATATCATCGAATGTTACATATATTTACTTGCATAATCGCTCAATAAATAAGGCGTGTTACATTGTAGTTAATTTAGTGATACCGGATCACGAAGATTAAATTAACGATCCTTGTAACCAAAAGTACACCATTCACGACCTAGATGGAAATGAACAATCCATCGTGAAAGGTTGAAGTGTAAGGCTCGATTGACTTGTCTTGACCAAGAGATTACACTAGTGCATGTTTAGTGCAATTTGAATAGGACCTCTGAGGAGGACAAATTCTTCATAACCGAACTAGGAAGAATTAGACCTCGATTGGTTCGTTATTTCTTAATCTTAAATCCTTAAATAGGATCGTGTGTGGTTAGTAATTATTGCTTTGACTTATTACGGGTAGAGAATCAACGAGATACAATACTTTATATCTTGGGCAATATTATTGGTCACATGCGATTGCTAAGATTTAATACGGAGAATCGTGTGCAAGTACGCTGCTTCGATTTGCCCCCTTGGGAGGTTCATAAGTTTTATCATACCAAATCTTGCAAGTGGAACTAGTTTCCCAGATGGATAATAATGTTGAACCGCTTCTTTACCAAGGATAAAAGATATTAATTAATGGAAAGCTATTTCAAATGGCTTGAATTAATTAATGGGCTAGATAATCTTAAGCACGGGAAATAATAACCGGAGTCATATTGACTGTAATATGGGTTAAGATGGATAGTGCAATATTAATTATGTAGTGGGATTAATTAATATTTATGGGCTTGAATAATATTGTGGCTCAATATTGATAATTCAAGATCCATTGGAAGGTCCAATCTTAATTCTCCTAAAGGCCCCTCAAGTAGCCCAACATAAAAGTCAAATAAGCTCAAAAAAGGTGTTTAAAAATAAAATAAATTTTGTTGCTATTTTTCCTCATTAATTTCGAAAATATAAATAAAAGGGAGAAAGATTTTCTTTGAATTTTGTTATGGAATGAAGATATGTATTATTGAAATACAAGATTATCTCATTAAATTCAAGAAATCTCCCACTTGGTTATTTATATGTTATTTTTCAAAATTTTGAAAGAATAAGGAAAGAAAGATTTTCTTGATTTTCTTGAAAAGATATTATGGAAGATATGTATTCTTGCAATACGGTATATCTCATAAATTCAAGAAGATCCAAATCTTGGAATCTTTATCCTTATTTTTTCGAAAATAACCATAACAAGAGAAGGTGGGATTTTATGGAATATTTTAATTATGGAGAAAAGAATATAGGAGATATATTCAAGATTTCTTGGAGATCAAGAAAAGATTTTTTTCCTCCCTATTCCATGACAAAAAAATCGCCACCACCTATCTATAAATAATAGGGATGATTTCTTCATCCCCAAGTACAATTCCATGTGCTGGAAAAATTAGTAAATCCACAAAGATGGTGCAACAATTTTTTATTTTCCCTTTTGTTAATTGTTCGCGAGCTTCCTTCCACCGGATTGACGAGGCTAGGACTAGGGAATACTTGGGAAGGCCTTTTGGTGTGTTTTTATCGACGAGACCATTGCCACTCCAAGAGGTTAGTTCACGTAAACCCGTAGCAATTCCGCATGCGTGGGATTTATGTGAACCGTTTATATGCATGATTTGTTGTTGAATTATTATTTGAATTAATATAGGATTAATTCATGCTAGTAATAATTGTTAGAATTAAATTTGTATTTAAATATTCATCCCGAATAGATCCGTGCAATTAATTACCCAACACACTTTAGTGGTCCATCCACAAGCAAATGAGCACCAAGAGAAGCAACGGAAGAGTCACCATTTCACCTGGTGTGTGGGGCGGCAGCTGTGGTTCCTGAAGAGGTGGGAATCGAATCTCGTAGGCTCCTACACTTCGAGGAGGAGCGGAATGAAGCATTGATGTGCGAGAACTTGGACATGGTGGAGGAAGAAAGAGAGATTGCCGAGCGGAATGAAGCATTGATGTGAGAGAACTCAGACATGGTGGAGGAAGAAAGGGAGATTGTCCACCTAAGGGCAGAGAAATACAAGAGTAGAGTGAGAGCTGTTTGCAACAGGAAGGTCATTTTGAGAAAATTTGAAGAAGGAGATCTGGTCCTTCGAAGGGCCAATGCTTGGAAGAACACGGGAAAGTTGGAAGCTAACGGGGAAGGTCCCTACAAGGTCACGCAAGCCTTGAAGGGAGGAGCATACAGATTACAAGGTGAGGCAGATGGCTCGCCCCTGAAATATTTGCAACCTGAAAAGTTCTTTGTCTGATAGAGGGCCTGCGTCCTTAGGAAAGTTCGGTCTTTTCCCTACTTGGGGGAGTCGGAGTATATAAGCAATTGAGTTTCTTGAAGAGAAACAAGAGAAAGGAAGGCGGCTTCTGAGTGGTTAGCGTGAGTGGTGAGTGTCGTGGGCCCCAGAATGTACGAAAGATAGACAGTCTCGAAAAACAAAAGGCCCATCCAAGTGAGAACAGGCGGGAAGAATTCCAGGTTGGGAAGAATTACCTCTCTCGAGGGGAGGTAAGGGTTAAGAGAAACCTGATAAGAATCATTTCCTCTCCAGAATAGAGTCACTTCTCGAGAGTAAGGGGGAGTAGTTGATGGGGAATATTTATGTCGTCCAATGGGAAAGAGACGTGTGGAGGTTCGACCACATATTATAGAGATTGAAGAATAATCGCATGGGCCAAAGCAATGAAGAAATTAGTTGGGCTTGGTCAAGAGGCCCAAGACCCTGATATTCGAATGGACTGAAGAGGCCCCTAGCTAAGGGGCTTGGAGAAGAGCGAGGCCCAATGAAGGAGAGCAAGCTGAGAAGATAGGTCCAGGAGGATAACCTGAGCCCTAGAGATTAAGGATCCAGAGGGCTAAACCGAACTGGGCTGATAGATTTAAGAAGATTGGGCCCAGGGAGGCTGGCCCCAGGACCGTGGACCTTGGTTCGAAAGACTTCTTACCGAGCTTAGTGAGTAATGGCCCATGGAACGAAGGATTAATCAGGATCGTTGAAAGATAAGAGATCGGCGCCTAAGGAATCTTGATCGGCGTGGATCGTGGTGGGGCGGAAGAGTTAGTTCCGATATCCGGGGAGTTATACGCAGGAGATTGGAGGTTGCGAGAAAGGTTGAACCTTTGGATTATGATCAAGGGCTCATATTGATGATCCCTAGAAAGAGAGAGAGGAATGTCAGAGACGTGAGTCAGCTCCGAATAGAGGGAGGATTAATGGCAAGACACGATCTGAGTGTGGATTGAGTGGGAGAAGGAGAAAAACCTCCGGCTGGAGGGATTTAAATATCCCTTCCAGGTAACACAAACACACACAATGACACGATCACATACTTTACACTTGAGTATTTGAATTGAGCTATTTCATACGATTTCACCTGAGATTAAGAGTGATAACTGACTTGAGCGTCAGAGAGCCCGCGCCGGAGCCCCCTCCGGCGTGTTTTTCATGTATTATCGTTCGTGGCGTGGAAAATTCACAAGAGGAGACAATCAAACCTGGACCTCCCTCGAGTCCAGGTGTTTACAGGGGATTGGCGAGGATCCTACGCGGTCAAAGCTTGTTGATTCCTTGGCATTCAACGAATGAACTCCCGTTGAATTCCAGATCATACTCTTGACCACTTTTTTGCACATCAGTAAGTGTCCTAACGAAAGTAAACGGGCTATAAATTATAATTTTTCATACTCGTAAGTTGTAAAGAATAAACCCATCCATACTTATTTCACATCAAATTACTCGCAAGATTAAGGGGATCATATATAGTTATTGTTGTGAATTTTGAAAAAATGAACAATCAAGAAATGGTTGAATTGGAAAAAATGAAACCCACATACAAATTTACAAGAAATTCACGATAAGAAATGGGGGTTCAACCTGCAAACTAGTGCGACTATTTCCTATCTACCCTGGGGTTGTGTGACTGTGACTTGATTCGCTGAAATCGAAGCATTTGGCGTAGGGGATATAAAATCGAAGCATTTGGCATTTGGCATGAAAGCAACAGATGACATGCTTGGCCTATCTTCCGGACTTTTCTGTACGCAGAGCAGGCTCACATGGATTGAGCGAAGCACTTGAGACAACTCGAAAGAGCCGCCTAGAGACTCATCGACTAATTTCCGTAAGTTGTCTTCTTCGTAAAGTCTCCATGCCTGTTCATATTTTAGAACCACAAATAAATTATTTTATTCACTGTCTTCTTTATACAGTGTTATTTTTCATTAACTTGACATGAAAGTCATAACACTATCGCAATTGACCCTTAATCAAGTAAGAATACATACATATCCAAGAAGGTTGAGATTGGGATCCTCAGCAAAGAATCCTCTGTTTCTCTTTCCATACACAACTTCTAGCACAAGAACCCCGAAACTAAACACATCTGATTTGATTGAGAATAGTCCATCCATTGCATATTCTGGAGACATGTATCCACTGCAGACACAGTATTAAAGAGAAAAATAATGTTTCAAGATATTACTCAAGAAATAGGTAAAATACTTTGTTGCCCTTCTTACTATGTTCCAACAACTCTGTGTGTCTTAGCTTCAGTCTCGTTTCATCCAAAACCCTTGGCTAGACCAAAGTCCGATATCTTCGGATTCATGTCAGCATCTAGCAGTATGTTGCTCGTTTTGAGGTCTCGATGAATGATTCTCATTTCTCAATCTGGAATCTTGATGAAGATACAACAGCCCCTTTGCTATTCCATTGATTATATGGAAACGCTTTTGCCAATCAAGTGACAAACTTTTAGTTTCATCTGTAGAGTTGGGCATGATCTTTTCATCTTAGTATAAGCATTATAATTAATGTGATCCTGCAACCATGATTCAAAGTGCATACTGAATAGAATCAAGTCTAGGCTACTGTTGGGCATGTATTCGTAGATCAACATGTTCTCATCTTGTTCAATGCAACATCCCAAAAGTCTTACCAAGTTCCGATGCTGAAGTTTGGCAATCAAGATCACTTCATTCTTCAACTCATCGACTCCTTGTAACTAAGTTTTTGATAAGTATTTAACAGCAATTTCTTTCCCATCTTCCAGCTTGCCCTGCAGCCAAAACTTGGGAGTGTGAAATGCAGTAAGAGAACTAAGGAGGCTCTTCATTTATAATTCAGCAATGGAATGATAATGAAGATGAATATAGGGGTAGTTGTGGTGGTTAATGATCATAATAAACTATGATCAACTCTCCTTCATCATACTATGCATGGGAGCTGTATTGAGACTCAAATTGAATTAGTCATTACCCCCATTTTTTTATGACAAAGTCTAGTGTGCAAATTTGTATAGATACAAAAACTTTAATTTTCAACCAAATTCTATAATTGATGAATGTAATACAAAATTGATTGGTCATGGTTCACTCATCTCCGACTAGTTCATGGTTCACCCAAATTTCAAATAGGTCATAATTTAGGGTTAATTATTTAGTGTTTAGGGTGTAGTTGGTTGATTTAGGACAATTTTATAAATTTTCATCTATACAAATTTGCACATTAGACCTACTCTTTTTTTATAATTAACAGTCTTCACTCATATAATCATTTATCCTCGATCATTCACTTATTCCTCACCCAACAATCATTTTTTGTCTCAGCTTATTCTAAAATTGATGAAATACACTAACATTGATACTATAATTGATATTGTAATTCATTATTCGATGATTGCCATTATCATTTCCAACGAAATATATATTGAACCAAATGCCCCTAAATTAATGCATTTTTTGTGGTACCTTACCCTGTAAACAGGTCCAAATCCACCCTCACCAAGCTTATTAACAATAGCGAAATTATCCGTAGCTCTCAAAATTATGGATAAGTTGAAGAAAGGCAACTCTGAATACATGGCATTGCTTCCACTAAATGCCTCTGCTGTGGAACATGCGTCAGAGAAACAAGCACTATTTGATACTGTTGAACATATTCATAAATCATCTTACCTTGTTTTCTTGGTCTCTGATCCTTCTTCTTCCTTGTAAAAACCAAACTGAGAGACACGCACACAATAATTATGGTCGCCATTGATGTAAAACTCGCTATGAGTATTACTCTTGTTCTCCCTTTAGAGCTTCCTACCACTTCAATCCAAACAAAGCACAATCATGTTTTTCGTGTTTTAAGTTAACTTTATGTATTAATATCTCATCTAATTAAAATTGATTTTAAGTAAATAAATACATCAAATTAATCTATCAGGACATAGATTATGAATTAATTTGTGTTTTATTAATTTACATTTTCGTTGAATGAAACATCAAATTAAAATGGGTCAGGTCAAAACTCAATTTAAATGACAAATATCCAACATAATTTAATTCTAACCTCTTTCTGCAGCAGCCATTCTGATGTAAAGATCTTGTCCAGCTAAAGACAGAGTTCTAATGTCGAGCAAGTCCCCGTGATAAAACAGGCATCCACTTCCATCTCCCCTGATATTCAATTGTGTGTAGGCCGTACAAGAACAGTCTTTAGAGCATTCAACTTCGCAATCTGAAAGAAGTATTATCTGATCATTGAAAGTCGTGTTTCTTGAGTCTGGCAATTTAATTCCAGCGTACTTCAAGAACGCGTCTCCTCTACATTCCAACGGCATCCTCCGAACGCATCCATTCGACCAATCTTTTCCGCTCGAATCCGTCGGAACAAATTTTCCCAAACAACCACAAGATGGCAGGTTTCCGATGTTACAGAGACCGTAAGCACCACACAGATTGTACGTATCACAATTATCTGCTGGCATGCCCGCATAGATGGTCCACGATTGGGTCCGATTGTTCCACATCCAACGTGGTGTGGCGCCATTGGGGCCCACCGTGGACCTTGTCAGAACCGTTGGATCAAATGGAGTTTCCCCATACTTAACTTCATTCTTGTTCATCCGAAACGCCGACTTGTGCCAGGGTTCATTCCCCGTGTCAGGTGAACCACTTAATCGTAGACCGTTCCAGGGCCCGAGCCTATGCTGCACCTCTTCGCCCTGTTTGATTAAAGCCTGCGGATATCCAGTCGGATCAAAGTGAAGCGTAAATTCCCCTGGAGAAGGATCGTCGTTGCTTCTCCATGATGTGAGGTAAGTCTCCATTACGTAGTTCCATCCCAAGGTCATGTTGCTCGGTATATACGTGTCTGATGGATAATCGAAACTCTGCCATACGAAATTCTCCTGGCTATCCATAACCACGAGATTCCCTGATTCCAGTAATCTTGCGGCTGGGTTTTCAAGGGATCTCGTGGCGTTGGACAACCATATGATGGTGCCATTCGTGTCGTTGAACAGGGCCATGATTCCAGGCTCTGTGACTCTTAACACACCTGATTTCGTTGTGAGTGGGACTTCTCTGTTTGCAACCCAAACATATGTCCTCACTGGTATATTCGTGTACCATATGCCTAAGGAAAATGGGTTTTTTTACCCAAATTTCATAAGAAAAGAGGATTTCTACCCACTTCATAATATCTTCTCCTTCGCAAATCGAAACTTGAACGCGCAGGCGTTTGAGAATTTCGGCGGCAGGTGCGACCGCGCCTCCTACCAAGGGTCATTTTGCAGCAGTGGTGCCCTGAATTTATCATCATAGCGATGCGTCGTTACACTGATGAAATCAAATTGGAGTTTCTGAATCAGAAACGTCCTTTAGGTTGGTCTAATGGCATGGTCTGAATACTTGGTGTTCCTTTTGTAATTGATTTAATCAATTGAAAACGGCCCTGTATTAGTTAAACCATTACTTGTCTTCTCAAGGCCTAATTATTCAAATTTGGCTGTGACTGATGCACGGCTTATGAATCTTATGGATTTGAGTATGGCATCAAATAAATTTGGGCTGTCCAATTCCATGTTGATGGATTGAGTGTGGGGTCATGTTGATTAATGACTAAGTTGGCCGAAGGGCATGGCTGTTGAGCCTAATTAATAGTTTTGGCCATTGTAAAATTAAATAATTGATTTTGTTGGATTGCTGGGCAAAATTAATTGCATAAGTCTAATTAGTAAAGCTTGTGCCATATTAGTTTGTTAACCATTTAGTTGGTTTCGTAAGCCGGCAAACCAAGTCAACTTCAAGAATTTAGTTTGGGCCACATAAATTATGGTTGACCCAAATGTGTTTGGGCATGATAATGATATGGATAAATTTACTTAATACTTGAGGTATTATGAATATTTTCCATAACTGTGGGTCCCTTAATTGTTGATATCAAATTAAAATTTGATTTGGGATAAAATATTTTGCGCTTGAGAGTGCAAAGTGTGTTTTGGATTTAATCCAAAATGTTTTGACTCGTGTCACTTGAGAATTATTTACGAGAAAATGGTGGCAATTAAGGCCCCATTTGAAACCGTGCTTGAGAGCACAAATTGTGTATTAGATTTAATAAAAAAAAGGATTATTGACTCATATAATTCAGTGAAAAATTATTGGAGAGTCAAATGTGGCATTACGAACCCACTTGAAATTAGATGTAATTTTGGTATTTTGATCATTATTAAATAATGGTTTCAAACTCAAATTTGTTGGGACTAAGAAATTAAATTACAGATTTTAAGGTCCAACAAATAATTTGAATATGAATTCAAAAACATTTGGTTTTTCAATTCATTTCGAAATTGTGTCAAAATTAATATTTGAGAATATTAATAAAAGGAACACGACTCCTCTATTGGGGAATAAGTTGCACAGATCTTTTCGGGGTGAATATTTAAATACAAATTTAATTCTTATGATTATTACTAGCATGAATTAATCCTATATTAATTCAAATAATAATCCAACAACATATCATGCATATAACAATTCACGTAAAACCCTACGACATGCGAATACTACGTTAGTTAACGCGAACGCCTCTTGGGGATGGCAAAGGATCCGGCAGATTAGACTAACCAAAAGAACTTCTCAAGTATTCCCTTAGCCCTCGTTCGACTATCCGGTGGAAGGATTCTTGTGAACGATTTAACAAAAGGAAAATAAATTATGTTGCACCACCTTTGTGGATTTACTAATTTTTCCAGCACATGGAATTGTACTTGGGAATGAAATAATCATCCCCTATTTATAGATCACAAGGTGGTCGAATTTTTAGTGATAAAACAATGTGGGAAAATCTTTTCTTGATCTCCAAGAAATCTTGAATATATCTCTTATATTCTTTTTCCCATAATTATAATATTCCACAAAAAAATCCCACCTTATCTACATTATGGAAGTTTTTAAAATATGGGGTTTCAAGAAACCAAGATTTGGATCTTCTTGAATTTATGAGATATTCTTGTATTTCAAGAAATACATATCTTCCATAATATCTTTTCAAGAAAATCAAGAAAATCTTTCTTGCCCATTATTTTCAAATTTTCGAAAATCACATCATAGATAACCTAGTGGGAGATTTCTTGAATTTAATGAGATAATCTTGTATTCCAAGAATACATATCTTCATTCCATAACAAAATTCAAAAAGAAACTCTTTCTCCCAACATATCTATGATTTTCAAATTTACATGGAAAAATAAGCAACAATATTTATTTTATTTTAATCACCTTTTTCGGTTATTGGACTATATCTTGGGGCTACTTGGGGGCCTTTAGGAGAATTAAGATTGGACCTTCTAATGGACCTTGAATATCTAATATTGAGCCACAATATTATTCAAGCCCATAAATATTAATTAATCCCACTACATAATTAATATTGCACTATCCATCTTAACCCATATTACACCAATATGGCTCCCTGCTATTATTTCCCGTGTTTAAGATTATCTAGCCCATTAATTAATTCAAGCCAATCAAAATAGCTTTCCATTAATCAACATCTTTTATCCTTGGTCAAGAAAATCGGTTCAACATTATTATCTATACCGAGACTAATTCCACTTGCAAGATTTGGTATGATAAAGCTTATGAACCTCCCAAGGGGGCAAATCGAATGTCAAGATTTTGCTTACACGCATTCTTCAGATAAATCTTAGCAATCACACGTGACTAATAATATTGCCCAAGATAAAAAGTATTGAATCTCGATTCGCTACCCATGATAAGTCAAAGCAATAGTTACCAATCCCACGTGATCCTATTTAAGGAACGAAGATTAAGAAATAATTAACCACTGAGGTCTAATTCTTCCTTATTCAGCTCTGAAGAATTTATCCTCCTGTAGGTCCTATTCAGTACATCAGTCATGCACTAGTGTAATCTCTTGGTCAAGACAAACCAATCTGAGCCTTACGCTTCAACCTTTCGAGATGGGTTGTTCATTTCCATCTAGGTCGTGAATAGCGTACTTTTAGTTACAAGGGACTGTTAATTTAATCTTCTGTGATCCGGTATCACTAAATTAACTACAATGTAACACGCATTTAATTATTGAACAGGTTATGCGATAAATATATGTAACATTCGATAATATTTAAAGCATCAGTGATAAACAATTTATTTCAGTAAATAAGTTTGAAAATTCAGTTTCGATTATACAAAGTAAAAGCATACTTTCCAGTATAATCCCAACATCCTCTAGATTTAATTCACACGGAATTATGTGACTTAAAATTTGTACAAGCTAGAGGTTGGAAAAAGTATTCTATTACTTTTATTCATGATTGTACTAGATTCTGCTACGTTTATCTTCTGTGAAGCAAGGATGAAGCTTTAGTAGCTTTGAAGCTTTGCAAGAATGAAGTAAAGAATCAAAGTAAATACAATTCGCAGTGATAGATGTGGAGAGTATGTGGCTCCGTTGAATAGTTATGTGCTCAATCAGGCATCATATATTAAACGACAGCCCCTACTCACCTCAATTGAATGGTGTTGCGGTAAGATAAAACCGAACACTAAAAGAGATGATGAACGCGATGTTGATCAACTCGGGTTTGTCTGAACATGTGGGGGGAAACTATTCTGTTAGCTAACCACATTTTAAATAAGATTCCACTTAAAACTAAGGATAAGACTCCTTTTGAGTTGTGGAAAAAAAAACGCAAACCATCTTACAAATACCTCAAAGTGTGGGGGGTATTTGGCTAAGGTTGAAGAGCCAGCTCCTAAACAAGTGAAAATCGGACCTCAAACGGTTGATTGCATCTTTATAGGATACGCCTTCAACAGTAGTGCTTATCGATTCTTGATTCACAAATCAGAAATACCCGATATGATAGAAGACACTACAATAGAATTAAGGAATGTTGCATTCTTTGAAAATGTCTTCCCTCGTAGGGATAAAGAAGAAGTGAGTTCAAACAAGCGAACTCATGAAGAATCAAGTGATGTTGCAGGTCCTTCCACTCAAGAGAGTGAAGAACCTAAACGCAGTAAACGAGCTAGAATTGATAAGACCTATGGCCTAGACTTCATTACTTATGTTTTGGAGGACGAACCTAAGTCTATCAAAGAAGCTATGTCCAGACCGAATGCACCTCTCTGGAAAGAAGCTATCAATAGCGAATACGATTCAATTCTGCAAAACAACACGTGGGAGTTTGTTGACCTCCCCAAAGGTTGCAAGACCTTAGGATATAGTGGATCCTTAAAAGAAAATATAAAGCAAATGGATCAGTTGAAAAGATTAAAGCCCGTTTGGTTGCAAAGGGTTTTAAACAAAAGGAAGAGTATGATTTCTTTGACACCTATTCACCTGTTACGAAGATTACTTCCATTCGTGTACTTATCGCGATTGTTGTCTTGCATAATCTCGAAATACATCAGATGGGTGTAAAGACTGTGTTTCTTAATGGTGAGATAGATGTTGAAATCTACATGGATCAACCTGAGGGTTACGTTACACCTGGAAATGAGAAAAAAGTGTGTAAACTCGTACATTCACTGTATGGACTTAAGCAAGCTCCAAAACAGTAGCACTTGAAGTTTGACAACACTTGTTGTCAAATGGGTTTTGAATTAACGAATGTGACAAGTGTGTTTATGTGAAGAAAACACCAAATGAGTCTGTTATCGTATGCTTATATGTCGATAATATGTTAATCATGGGTAACACATATGTTAGGGTTATACGTGAAAGTATGCTTTTACTTTGTATAACCTATGTATTAAACACTTATTTACTGAAATAAATTGTTTATCACTGTTGTTTTAAATATGATTGAATGTTATGTATATTTATTGCAAACCGTTCGTAGCACGCGTTACATTGTAGTTAACGTGGTGATACCAGATCACAGAAGATCACGTTAACAGTTCCTTGTAGACGAGTGCGTGTTTCACAACTTAGATAGATCCGAACAATCTATTGGTAGAAGTTGATGTGTAAGGCTCAGATTGACTTGTCTTGACCAAGAGTAACACTAGTGCATTCGATGTGCTGAAGCGGACCTACAGAGAGGATAAACTCATTCGCACTGACTTAAGGGATGAAGAGTTAGACCTCAGTGGTTGTTGATTTCTTAATCTCTGTCACTTAATAAGGACAGTGTGTGATTAGTAGTTATTGCTTTGACTTATAAATGGGAAGAGAATCATTGCGACTTCGAAACCCTATATCTTGGGCAATAATATTAATTACACGACAGTTGCTAAATTAATACAGAGAAACGTGTGCTTGCAAAAATCTTGCTTGATTGGTCCCCTTGGTGGGCCCGGAACCTTTATCATATCAAATCTTGCAAGTGGAATTAATTTTCCGGTATGTATAATAAAACTGGGATGTCCTTACTCCAAGAATATAGATATTAATTAATATGAAGCTTTTCAGTGGCTTAATTAATTAATGAACTAAATAATCTTAAACACGGGAAAAAATAATCGGGAGCCATATTACCGTAATATGAGTTAAGATTGGATAGTGCAATATTAATTATATAGTAGTATTAATTAATATTAATTGGTTGAATTATATTGTGGCTCAATATTGGAATTCAGAAGTCCATTGGAAGGTCCATCTTAATTCTCCTAAAGGCCCCTCAAGTAGCCCAATTAAAGTCCAATAAATAAAAGGTGCTTAAAAATAAAATAAATTATTGTTGCAATATTTCCTCAAATTTTCGAAAATTATTAAAGAAAAGAGGGAGAAGATTTTTCTTGAAAAGATTTTATGGAAAGGGGATAATGTATTCTTGGAATACAAGATTATCCCATAAATTCAAGAAAACTCCCACTTGGTTTCTTTATTAGGAAAATTTTCGAAAATATCAAATAAGAAAGGGAAGAAAGATTTTCTTGATTTTCTTGGAAAGATTTTATGGAAGATATGTATTCTTGGAATACAAGAATATCTCATAAATTCAATAAATATTCAATCTTGAAATTCTTTCTTGTAAATTTTGAAATATTAGGCAAATATTGGGTGTGAGATTTTTGTGGAAAAATACACATGGAAAGAAGAATATATTGGATATATTCAAGATTTCTTGGAGATCAAGAAAAGATCTTTCCTAACCCTTATTGTGCACAAAATTTCGAAACCCCCTCCTCTTATAAATAGGGGATGAATTTTTCATTCCCAACTAGTGTTTCATGTGTTGGAAATATTAGAAATCCACAAAGGTGGTGCAACAATATTTTTATTTTCCTTGTTTTATAAATCGTTCATTGAAGGACCTTCCACCGGGGTTATTGGACGAGGACTTGGGAATACTTGAGAAGGACTTTTGGTGGGTATCCAGATACTTGATCCTATCTGTCTCAGATCGTCTCTCCAACGGGTATGTTTACGTAAACTCCTAGAAATTCTGCATGCTAGGATCTTTTACGTGAAATATTATTTGCATGTTGTTGTTGGTTAATTATTATTTGAATTCACTTAGGTAAAGTCATGTTAGTAATAATTGTTAATTTAAATTTGTGTTTATGAGATCATCCCGATAGATCCTGGCGTATGTTATCCCAACAATCGGTATCGAGCCCCGTAGGGCTCGATCTTTTAAACTGTAATTTAAATTGTTGTTCATTAAAATTGAAATTGGATAGTAGAACTGTTAGATCTGTTTTGCAAGTATCCAATTGTCATGGTATTTTAATGTGCTTATTTACATGCAAATAAATTGTTGGTTTTAATTCTATTCGTTCGGATTCGTTTTGCCTCATGAGAAAAATCCACGGTAGATAAGGATTTGTTTGATTCGATCAATGTAATAGATCAGTTCAGATTCAGGCTTATTTACTTTTTCGTAAATAAATTGTAACCGTGTGTCGAAACGAACACGGAAACGGCGAATTAAAATCGACGCCAAAATGCCCGGACGACGCGAAAGCGGCGCAGAAGACGCGACTAGGCGGAATGCGTTTAGGACCGCGCGCACCACCCGGCGATTCTTGCGATCGGGCGAAGGCGGACGCCAGGCGGCGGCTCATATGCTGGGGGCTGCGTCGCTGCCGCGCACCTGGGCGTACGGGCCGGACGCGGCGAGGTTGAGCCGGGACCCGGGGACCGACCGGACAGCGACGATCCGGCGACGCCGCTGAGGGGCCGTGGGCGACGGGGGATGGCCGATCCCTACGAAGCGTCGCTTAGGCGATCGACTCAATTCCGGGTCGTGAGCTACTTGTTTTCCGGACGTCATCCTAACCCAAAACGGAGAATGTTTTAAAGAATTATTGCGGATTCAGTGGGAGCTTTTTGAGACGAACGATGAAAGCAAAAGAACGGACGATTTCTCAAGATCAAGATTTGGAATTTAAACCATGACAGTTGGACATATGCCCAACGTGATTTATTTAGTCTTGATGCTTGTTTTAAATTCGTGCAATTTTTATTTGATAAATGTGTTTGCATGATTTAGAATTGTCTAAAAGAAAATATCACTTTCGAAAATTACTAAGTATGTATTGTTGACAAATTTTATTCCAGATTATAAAATTTTGTCACATTGACCTTCATGATTTATTTATTTGTGAATTCTTTTGGAGAAATTTCCACCACGGAACGGCCAAAAGATGGTTTTCACAGGAATAAATTCCCAAAAGGATGATTGTGAATTATTATTAGTGGCGACGATGACCCTCCCCACGAGGCTCGTTCAAAGCGAAGTAATAATTCTGTATTTAATCATGGTTATTAATTAGGTATAAAATTGATATGCATATACTTCCCCGAAGTCCCTGTCCATTTTATATTGGTCAAGTGGGAGCCGACTATTAATTTTGAATTAAAGGTTTGTAACTGTTCTTGTTTGTAACCTGCTTGAATGTATTTAAATAGACAGTTCACCCCACGTGACCTATTTAAACTGTTTTGAGATGTCGGCTAATGCATGTTCATATTGTTTTGAGATTTTGATATGAACAATGTGATCGAATTATGTGATAATTTTGTGCTTACACAAATTGTTATTTATTTCAGTTCAGCATGTCACAACCTTTTAAATCACTATTATATATACTCAAAGAACATCAATTAACTGGTGATAACTATGTGATTTGGAAATGAAATATGAGTTTTGTCCTACCTGCACAAGAACACTATTGGGTTCTTGAGATGCCCAAGCCAAACAAACCAACTGAGAGATCAACTGAAGTGGAGAGATCTTTATATAATGACTGGGAGCAGGCCAATGAACCTATGAAGTATATAATCCTGACATCTTTGACTGAAGATTTGAGATACATTCATGAAGGTGTTGAATCTGCTGCGGAAATTATGTAAAGTCTCGAAGACATGTTTTTAACTAAGAACCGCATGATCGATCAGTTCAAATGTGATGGCGTGACAATGCTGAAAATGACTGAGGGAACACCCGTGAGGGATCATGTTCTCAAGGTCAAGCGTTATTTTGACAAGCTTGCTTATCTCGGTGCTAAGTATAGTAGTGAGGTTCAAGTGGATTCTTTGTTCCTAACTCTTCCAAAATGTTTTGATGAGTTTTACTGTAGTTTTGTGATGAGTGATCACATGTTCACTATGGATACTCTTCAAGAAGCTTTGGAGACGATAGAAAAATATCTGGGACAAAAGGATGAAGCCTTGGTGACCAAAATTTTTTTCTCAAAATCTAGGCCAATGGAAGGCAAGGTTGAAGAAAAAATGAATGGTGGAAACCAAGAAAACCTCACTGCCAAGAAAGGTAGAGAAAAGAAGGTCAAATGGATGGGTGTCAAAAGGAATCCAAAAGGGAAGTGTTTCAACTGCGGTGAAAAAGGACATTGGAGGAGTGCCTGTTCCAATCCCAAAAGGAGAGGAAAGAAAGGTAATGCTCACGCACTAGTTGTTGAAACTTGTTTAGCGGCGTGATGCTACCCATTCGTGGGTAATGGATCTGAGATCCACGATCATGTTTGTTTCACGTTCTGAGGGGTTCGTACTAACCCGGCAACTTAGTGGGAGTGAGGTCCTCATCACACAGGGCGATGCTATGAGAGTAGCAGCTGAAGCAGTGGGAGACGTGCACTTGTCTTTTGAAGACAAGTTTTTAGTTTTAAGAGATGTTCTTTATGTTCCAATTTTTTGCAAAAACCTTATTTCTGTTGCTAAACTTATTAATGATGGATATTATGTTCGTTTTTCTAAGCAAGTTACTGTTTACCGTAACGATGTGTTTATCTGTCATGGAATATTATGAACAATCTCTATACTATCAACTCAGGCACACCACTCACAAAATGTTGTTGGGGAAAACGAGTTGCACGCATCTATTCGGGTGAATATTTAAATACAAATTTAATTCTTTAATTATTACTAGCATGAATTAATCCTATATTAATTCAAATAATAATTGCAACAACATATCATGCATATAAAAAGCCACGTAAAACCTACGACATTTTTAATCTACGGGTTTATGTGAACGCACTTCCTCTGGGATGGCAAAGACTTCGGCCGGACGGACTAACCAAAAGGACTTCCCAAGTATTCCCTTAGCCCTTGCTCAACTATCCTATGGAAGGACACTTGTCGAAACAATTAACAAAAGGAAAAATTAAACTTTGTTGCACCACCTTTGTGGATTTGCTAATTTTTCCAAAGACATGGAATCAGATTTTGGGAATGAAACAATCATCCCTATTTATAGGAGAGAGGGGTGGTCAAATTTACAAAGAAAAATCAATGTGGGAAAAGACTTTTCTTGATCACCAAGAAATCTTGAATATATCTCCTATATTCTTTTTTTTCCATAATTAAAATATTTCACAAAAATCCCACTCTCAATTATGGATTATTTTCGAAAAATGAAGCAAGAATCCAAGATTTGGATCTTCTTGAATTTATGAGATATTCTTGTATTTCAAAAAATACATATCTTCCATAATATCTTTTCAAGAAAATCAAGAAAATCTTTCTTGCCCATTATATTCAAAATTTTCGAAAATTCTATATGGATAACCAAGTGGGAGATTTCTTGAGTTTAATGAGATAATCTTGTATTCCAAGAATACATATCTTCATTCCATAACAAAATTCAAAGAAAAAACTTTCTCCTCTTTTATCCATAAATTTCAAATATTAGTGGAAAAATTAAGCAACAATATTTATTTTATTTTAATCACCTTTTCGCTTAATGGACTATATGTTGGGCTACTCAGTGGGGGCCTTTAGGAGAATTAAGATCGGACCTTCTAATGGACCTTGAATATCTAATATTGAGCCACAATATAATTCAAGCCCATAAATATTAATTAATCCCACTACATAATTAATATTGCACTATCTATCTTAACCCATATTACAATCAATATGGCTCCGGTCATTATTTCCGCGGTTTAAGATTGTTCAGCCCATTAATTAATTCAAGCCAATGAAATAGCTTTCCCGTTAATTAATATCTTTTGTCCTTGGTCAAGAAATCGGTTCAACATTATTATCCATACCGAAACTAATTCCACTTGCAAGATTTGGTATGATAAAGCTTATGAACCACCCAAGAGGGTAAATCAAACAAAGCGTATTTCTTGCACACGATTCTTCAGATAAATCTTAGCAATCACATGTGACCAATAATATTGCCCAAGATAAAAAATATTGAATCTCTCCGATTCGCTACCCATGATAAGTCAAAGCAATAGTTACCAATCCCATGTGATCCTATTTAAGGGACGAAGATTAAGAAACAACGAACCATTGAGGTCTAATTCTTCCTTGTTCGGGTTAAGAAGAATTTATCCTCCTCAGGGTCCTATTCAACAAGATCACCATGCACTAGTGTAATCTCTTGGTCAAGACAAACCAATCCGAGCCTTTACACCTCAACCTTTTCGCGACGGGTTGTTCATTTCCATCTAGGTCGTGAATGGCGTACTTTTTAGTTACAAGGACCGTTAATTTAATCTTCCGTGATCCGGTATCACTAAATTAACTACAATGTAACACGTCATTTAATTATTGAACAGCTATGCAAAGAAATATATGTAACATTCAATCATATTTAAAGCATCAGTGATAAACAATTTATTTCAGTAAATAAGTCTGAAAATTCAGTTTCGATTATACAAAGTAAAAGCATACTTTCCAGTATAATCCCAACAAATGCATCTTATAACACATCGACTGTTTCATGCAATAAGAGAAAACATTTAGAAAACGTGAACGAGACACTTCTATGACATCTAAGATTGGGTCATATTAATCTAAATAGGATCCAAAGGTTGGTGAAAGATGGTTTGTTGTCGGACCTACAGTTAGGACCACTTCCAACCTGCGAATCATGTTTGGAGGGTAAGATGACCAAGAGGGCATTTGGAGCCAAGGGGATTAGAGCCACAGAAGTGTTGGAAATCGTTCACATTGACGTGTGTGGTCCAATGTCAACCAAATCTAGAGGTGGATATGAGTATTTCGTGACTTTCATCGATGATTACTCAAGATTCGGGTACATTTTCCTGATGAAACACAAATCGGAAACATTTGATAAATTCAAAGAGTTCAAAGCCGAAGTGAAGAATCATAGGGAAAAGAGTATCAAGTTTCTACGATCTGATCGTGGAGGTGAATACCTCAGCGATGAGTTTTTGAACTACCTGTTAGACGAAGGCATTGTTTCCCGATTATCGCACCCGAACCCCTCAACAAAACGGGGTTGCAGAACGAAGAAACATAACACTCTTAGAAATGGTCAGATCCATGATGAGTTATTCAGATCTACCCAAGTCGTTTTGGGGTCATGCCTTGGGGTCAGTGATGCATTTCTTCTTCACACTAGTCCATTTGATGTCTACACTTCCCAAATGGAAACACACTAACTGAGGCAGATAATTACTGGAATCTAAGTCTATTGGAAATCCGAGTCCGTGGTAAATTACCAGATTGGAGTATCGGATCGATAAATCAACATTCTATCCCGAAGTTCTTTTTCGGACACTTCGTAATGTTTTTAATCGTCATTCAATCGCGCTTTTCTGCAGGTTACTTTGATATCTTGCTACCATGCCTATGGCAAAGCGTATATATCCTTAAATCTGTACATTGCATACATAAGGTTTCCGGCAAACCGGCACAAGGAATGTCTTTCATGTCATCTATCTCCTTTGCGTCTTAGGGACATTTTCTTGATAGATGAATTCCAAGTCCGAAAGGTAACGAATCCTTTCTTGGAATCTTGCATCTTTGAAGTGTTTCAAGACAGTGTCTATGTATGAAACTTGCGATAACCCGATCATCTTTTTCTTGCGATCTCGAGTGATCTTGATCCCAAGGATGTGTCCGACTTTCCCTAAGTCTTTCATATCAAACTGTTTTGAAAAACATGCCCTTACGTCTGATCACACCTTCACATCGTTCCCGATGATCACAATGTCATCTACGTACAGTACTAACAATACCAATGCAGTTCCGACACGCTTTTTGTACACACAACTTTCAAACTCATTTTGATCAAACCCATAAGACTTTATTACATGATCAAAACTTTGGTTACAAGCTCGATGCCCGCTTGAGTCCGTAAATGGACCTCTTGAGCTTACAAACTAGGTGTTCTTGGCCTGTTTCAATGAAACCTTGGGGTTGTTGCATATAGATCTCTTCATCAAGACTTCCGTTAAGGAAACCTGTCTTGACATCCATTTGCCAAATTTCAAAGTCGAAATGCGTAGCAATCCATAAGAGAATACGGATGGACTTAAGCATGGCTACGCATTTAAAAAAAGTTTCTCATAATCGATCCTTCTTTCCGAGTATAACCTTTTGCCACTAGTCTTGCTTTAAAAGGTTTCAACCTTCCCGTCCGGCCCTCTTTTCCTCTTATATACCCACTTGCATCCAATGGGTTTGACCCCATTAAGTGGTTCGACTAGCTCCCACACTCTATCATGAAACATAGAACCCATTTCGCCTTCATTCTTTGTTTGCCAAGAATCAAGATCCTTATCTTGGAGTGCCTCGTCATATGTCCATGGATCTCGATTAGATTGTCCGGGAATCAAGTCCGAGGACTCTCCTATTCCCATGAATCTCTAGGGTCGTCTAACAACCCTCCCACTACTGACAGGCTCCGGTTGTGAAAGCGTATCAATTGGTATATCATCTAAGACAAATTGGCACCGAGGTTTGCCCTCTAAGCTCATTTAAGGTAATCTCATACGGGTTTTCTTTGTTCATATAGCCTTCTTCCAAAAAACTAAAGTGGGTCTTGATGACCACCTTTTGATCTTCGGGACTATAGAACATACACCCTTTTGTTCCCTGGGTATCCTACAAACAAATTTTTAATTCTCGACGAGGATCCAATTTACGGTTTCCTTGTCCAACACGTAGTTTGACACCCCCAAATTCTCATGTGTCTCATACTAGGCCACTGCGCCCGGTCCACAATTCTTTGGGAGTTTTGGGAACCGATTTGGATAGCACCAAGTTCGTAATGTAAGTCATTGCTTTTCAAGGTATGACCCGGAATCGACTCGGGAAGATCCACATAACTCATCATTGATCTAACCATTTCCAAAAGAATTATGTTTTTTTAAGCTCTGCAACCCGCTTTTGTTGAGGGGTTCCGGTCGTGAGTGGGATACAATCCTTCATCGATAAGTAGTTCAAAAACTCATCGCTGAGGTATTCGCCCACGATCGATCGTAGAGACTTGATCGTTTTTCCCTATGATTCTCTGTTGAGCCTTAAATTCTTAGAATTTCTCAAAAGTCTCGTATTCATGCTTCATAAGGAAAATGTAACCGCATTCTCGAGTAATCATCAATAAAAATACTCATAACCTCCTCTTGCTTTGGTTGACATTGGACCACATACATCCTGTCTGAATCGATCTCTAACACTTCTTTGCCCTATTCCCTTGGCTCCAATGCCCTCTTGGTCATATTACCCTCCAAACATGATTCGCAGTTGGAATCGATTCAACTTGGAGACGCCTCCAAAGGAACCATCTTTCACCAACCTTTGATCCTCTTTGGATTTATATGACCCAATCTTAGATGCCAAAGAAGTATTTTGTTCACACTTTCTTTTTATTTTAAATAGTTGATGTGTTATAGTATGCATTTAATGAGTGGTGTGCACAAGCAATTGTATAGAGATTTTCCATCAATGTCCCGTATCGTATACACTCATCATTTCAAAAATGATGTCATTCTTATTAGAAGAAACTTAGTGTCCTTTAATCGAATTTTAGAAACCGAAAAGTGAATTCTTTCTAAAAATCGGGAACATAAAGATAATCTCAAAAAAAACTCTATCTTCAAAAGATAAAAGTGCACTTCTCCCATCGCTTAACTCGCTACTCATGTAGCATTGCAATGTCTGCTACTTTCATGTAGTATTTCAATAATCATTACTATCGTAAGATTGCAATATCGCCACTTCACGTAGCATTGCAATGTCTTCTACTTTACTGTAACGTTGCCCAAAGCAGATGAGGATCTCACTCCCACCAAGTTGCCGGATCATTTAGAACCCGTGAACCCAACATGATTAGTGGATCTCGTATCAATCACCCACGAATGAGAAGTATAAGCCGCTAAACAAGTATCAACAACTAGTGCGTGAGAATTACCTTTCTTTCCGTCCCTTTTGGGGTTGGAACAGGCAAAACCTCCATTGTCCTCTCTTACGATCTTAAGCACTTCACCTTTTGGATTTTCCTCGACACAACAAGCATTCTCATCTTACCATTGCCCGGGCAATAGTTGAGTTTTTTATTGCTTATGGCCTTTGGTCCTCTTTATCTTGCCTACCCTTGGCCTAGAAGATGAAGATGGACCACTTGCCGTCAAAAGCTTGAGTTTGGTGTCTCATCATCATTTCTCTTGAGACCAAAAACTTGCAACAAATTAGCTAGCGAGGCCAAAATGCTCAAAAAAACTTTTGGGCAAGTGAAGTACCAAATTCATCCGAGTCTCTCGGATCATAATCTGCACTCGAGAATCTCAAGTTTGTTTAGATGGGCCACCTATTTTGAGGACGTATCCCTTACGGGTTTTCCCTCCACCATTTTCAACGACATCTCTCTAGAAGGTGATCCGACGAGTCCCGCATGTTTTGACTTCGTCGGTTGGCTCATCCGATTTTTGTGTGTCAAAAATCCACTTGTGCTTTTGTGCGCTTAGGACAATTATAATTTTCCAAACAATATAGTTTCCATATTGTATTGACTTTAAGTATAATAACAAAGGATTAAAAGGTAACGACATCTTTGGTCTAAATAAACAACTATATGCAAAAGACAAGTATATCACAAGGTTCGATCACACGCATCATATTAAAATCTCAAAAAATATGAACATGCATCACCCAACATCTCAAAAACAGTTTAAATAAGCCACGTTGGGTGGGTCATTATTTAAACACATTCAAGAAAGTTACAAACAAGAACAATTATAAACCTTTAATATCCAGATTAACAATGGCTTCCCACTTTGACCAATATAAAATTGACAGGACTTCGGGAAGTATATGATATCAATTTTATACCTAAGTAATAACCATGATTAAATACAGGATTATTATTTCGCTTTGATAGAGCCTCGTTGAGAGGGTCATCGTCGCCACTAGTAATAACCCACAATCATCCGTTTGGAACTCATTCATGTGAAAGCTATCTTTTGACCGTCCCGCTGGAGGAATTTCTCCAAAAGAATTCACAAACAAATAAATCATGGAGGTCAAAATTAATTCAATTTTATTATCCCAATAAAATTGTCAATTAATTATTTAAACATACTTAGTAATTTTGAAGGTGAGATTTTTCCATTTGGCAACCCTCATGCAAACACATTTAAACAAATTAAATAAAGCATAAGATAAGTAAATAAATCAAGCAAAATGTAAAAAATAAACATATTGGGCACAAATTATCCAATTGTCATGGTTTGATTTTTTTGACTTGATCTTGAAGAAACACGCTCGAATTTCTCCCACTCGTTCGTCTCGAAAAAACTTCATCTCGAACGCCACGCCAAGCGGCTCGCAATGATGCATCCGGCCGCCACTGCCTTAACATTCTCGGCACGCCTCTGCGGCGTCGGCAGCTCTCGGCGAGCGACGTGCATCATCCAAGACGCCCGTCTCGCCCGCTCCCGCTTTGATCTCGGCGGCGCCAGATTATCCGTCTTGTAGATCCAGCGTCCGCTGGGGCTTCAAATAGTCCGTCCAGCTCGGCCCGTCGCGTCTTGTGATTGTCGCGTCGCTGGCGCCCGCCCGTCTGTGTTCCTGTTCCTCAGGCTTCGGCAGCCCGGCCTTCGCCACAATGCCGTCGCGTGCCACGCCACCAGCCGCTCGATTTTGTCCTTTAATTCTTCGCTCTTCGTTCCCGATCGATTCTGATTTATTTACAAAAAAATAAATAAACCTAGATCTAGACTAGTCTATTACATTGATCAAATCAAACAAATCCTAGTCTACTCATGGATTTTCTCACGAGGCAAAAACAAATCCCAAATCGAATCTAATTAAAACCACAATTTATATGCATGCATAAATAAACACATTAAAATCCATGACAATTGGATACCGCAAAAACAGATCTAACAGTTCTACTATCCAATTTCAAATTTAATGTTCACGAATTAAATTACAATTTAAAAAATTGAGTCTCAAACCGTAGCTCTCGATACAGCTTGTTGGGAATGAGTTGCAGATCTATTCGGGTGAATATTTAAATACAAATTTAATTCTTTAATTATTACTAGCATGAATTAATCCTATATTAATTCAAATAATAATTGCAACAACATATCATGCATATAAAAAGCCACGTAAAACCTACGCACGCGAATCTACTAAGTTTACGTGACGCATTACCTGGACGGGAAAGCGGTGACTTGATCGGACGGACTAACCAAAAGGACTTCCCAAAGTATTCCCTTAGCCCTTGCTCAACTATCCGGTGGAAGGACACTTGTTTAACAATTAACAAAAAGGAAAAAAATAAACTTTGTTGCACCACCTTTGTGGATTTGCTAATTTTTTCAAAGACATGGAATTGTACTTGGGAATAAAACAATCATCCCTATTTATAGGAGAGGGTGGTCGAAATTTACAAAGGAAAAAATCAATGTGGGAAAAGACTTTTTCTTGATCACCAAGAAATCTTGAATATATCTCATATATTCTTTTTCCCATAATTAAAATATTCCACAAAAATCCCACCTCCTCAATTATGGATTATTTTCGAAAAAATGAAGCAAGAATCCAAGATTTGGATCTTCTTGAATTTATGAGATATTCTTGTATTTCAAAAATACATATCTTCCATAATATCTTTTCAAGAAAATCAAGAAAATCTTTCTTGCCCATTATATTCAAAATTTTCGAAAATTCTATATGGATAATCAAGTGGGAGATTTCTTGAGTTTAATGAGATTATCTTGTATTCCAAGAATACATATCTTCATTCCATAACAAAATTCAAAGAAAAATTTTCTCCCTCTTTTATCCATAAATTTCGAAATATTAGGGAAAAATTAAGCACCAATATTTATTTTATTTTAATCACCTTTTCAGTTAATGGACTATATGTTGGGCTACTCAGGGGGCCTTTAGGAGAATTAAGATTGGACCTTCTAATGGACCTTGAATATCTAATATTGAGCCACAATATAATTCAAGCCCATAAATATTAATTAATCCCACTACATAATTAATATTGCACTATCTATCTTAACCCATATTACAGTCAATATGGCTCCCGGTCATTATTTCCCGTGTTTAAGATTTTCTAGCCCATTAATTAATTCAAACCCACCGAAATAGCTTTCCGTTAATTAATATCTTTTGTCCTTGGTCATGAACGGTTCAACATTATTATCCATACCTAAACTAATTCCACTTGCAAGATTTGGTATGATAAAGCTTATGAACCTCCCAAGAGGGCAAATCAAACAAGCAGATTTCAACCACGATTCTTCAGATTAAATCTTAGCAATCACATGTGACCAATAATATTGCCCAAGATAAAAAGTATTGAATCTCTCGATTCGCTACCCATGATAAGTCAAAGCAATAGTTACCAATCCCACGTGATCCTATTTAAGGGACGAAGATTAAAAACAACGAACCACCGAGGTCTAATTCTTCCTTGTTCGGTTCAAGAATTTATCCTCCTCAGAGGGTCCTATTCAAATGTCGATCATGCACTAGTGTAATCTCTTGGTCAAGACAAACCAATCTGAGCCTTACACCTCAACCTTTCGTGACGGGTTGTTCATTTCCATCTAGATCGTGAATGGCGACTTTTTAGTTACAAGGGACTTAATTTAATCTTCCGTGATCCGCATCACTAAATTAACTACAATGTAACACGACAATTATTGAACAGCTTATCAAAGAAATATATGTAACATTCAATCATATTTAAAGCATCGATGATAAACAATTTATTTCAGTAAATAAGTCTGAAAATTCAGTTTCGATTATACAAAGTAAAAGCATACTTTCCAGTATAATCCCAACAAATGCATCTTATAACACATCGACTGTTTCATGCAATAAGAGAAAACGTTCAGAAAACGTGAACGAGACACTTCTATGTCATCTAAGATTGGGTCATATTAATCTAAATAGGATCCAAAGGTTGGTGAAAGATGGTTTGTTGTCGGACCTACAGTTAGGACCACTTCCAACCTGCGAATCATGTTGGAGGGTAAGATGACCAAGAGGGCATTTGGAGCCAAGGGGATTAGAGCCACAGAAGTGTTGGAAATCGTTCACATTGATGTGTGTGGTCCAATGTCAACCAAATCTAGAGGTGGATATGAGTATTTCGTGACTTTCATCGATGATTACTCAAGATTCGGGTACATTTTCCTGATGAAACACAAATCGGAAACCTTTGATAAATTCAAAGAGTTCAAAGTCGTGGAGAATCATAGGGAAAAGAGTATCAAGTTTCTACGATCGATCGTGGAGGTGAATACCTCAACCGATGAGTTTTTGAACTACCTGTTAGACGAGGGCATTGTTTCCCAGTTGACTGCACCCGGAACCCCTCAACAAAACGGGGTTGCAGAACGAAGAAACATAACACTCTTAGAAATGGTCAGATCCATGATGAGTTATTCAGATCTACCCAAGTCATTTTGGGGTCATGCCTTGGAAACAACGGCTTATGTTCTTAATCTGGTGCCATCCAAATCGGTTCCCAAAACCCCTAAAGAGTTGTGGACCCAAGCAGCCCCCATGTATGAGACACCCGAAATTTGGGGGTCCCAAGATACGTCTTAGACAAGGAAAGTTTAAGTTGGATGCACGATCGTAACTAAGGTTGTTTATAGGATATCCCATGAGAACGAAAAGGGTGCATGTTCTATGGTCCCAAGATCAAAAGGTGGTAATAAGTACGCACTTTAGATTTTTGGAAGAAGACTTTATGAACAATCGAAAGCCCAAAAGTGAGATTACCTTAGACGAAATAAGAGGGCAAACTCCTATACCAACTGTATAGGTAGATATACCAAGTGTCACACCGACACAATCGAAACTTCGTCGTAGTGGGAGGGTTGTTCGACAACCTGAGAGATTCATGGGGATAGGAGAATCTTGATTTGGTCCCCCAGATAGTGAATCGCACCGGTTCCCTGAGGAGGCGGTCCAAGATAAGAATTCGTAATCTTGGCAAACCGCTGGAAAGTCGAGATGGGCTCAATGGATCATAATCAGTGTGGGAGTTAGTTGAACCACTCAAAGGGGTAAAAACCCATTGGATGTAAGTGGGTCTACAAGAGGAAAAGAGGACCGGACGAAAAAGGTGGAAACCTTTAAGGCTAGGCTTAGGCAAAAGGGATACACTCAAAAGGAGGGTATCGATTATGAAGAAACCTTTTCGCCCGTAGCCATGCTTAAGTCCATCCGTATTCTCTTGGCTATAGCTGCGCATCTAGATTTTGAGATCTGGCAAATGGATGTCAAGACAGCTTTCCTTAACGGGAGTCTTGACGAGGAAATCTATATGCAACAACCCGAAGGTTTCATCGAAAAAGGCCAAGAAAACCTTGTGAAGTCAAGTCCCATTTACGGACTTAAGCAAGCATCTCGGGCTTGGAACCAATGTTTTGATCATGTAATCAAGTCTTATGGGTTTGATCAAAACGATTTCGAATGTTGTGTTTATAGAAAGTGTGACGGAACTGCCTTGGTATTCCTAGTACTATACGTAGACGATATTCTGCTCATCTGAAACGATGTAAAGGTTTTGTCGGACGTAAGAGTATGGTCACAAAAAATAGTTTGATATTAAGGACTTGCAAGCCGGGTCATATTCTAGGATCAAGATCACTTCGAGATCTAAGAAAAGAATGATCTAGGAGCAAGCTTCATACATAGATACCGTTATGAAGCGTTTCAACATGCAAGATTCCAAGAAGGGTTTTGTACCTTTCAGGCATGGAATCCATCTATCGAAAGACATGTGCCCAAAGACACAAAGGGAGATAGATGACATGAGAGGGATTCCTTATCGTCGCGATGGAAGCCTCATGTATGCTATGTTGTGTAATGAGACCAGACATCTCACTCGTCGTGGCATGGTAGCGAGATAACAGAAAGCAATCCCGTAAATCAACATTGATCGCTGTTAAGAACATTCAAGTATCCGAAAAGAACTCGAGATAGAATGTTGGTTTATCACGTCGACCGGTTTATTTCGATGGGATACACTAACCCGGATTTCCAATCGGACTTAGACTCGTAAAAATCTACCTCGGGTAGTGTGTTTTGTCAGGGGAGGAAGAACATGGAGAAGCGTAAAATAAAAATGCATCGCCGATTCTACCATGGAAGCCGAATGTAGCCGCTAGAAGCGTGAAAAAAGCGGTGTGGCTCAAGAACTTCCTAGTGGACTTGGACGTTGTTCCGAATTTGCCACAAAGACAATCACGGCTTGATAATGCCGGAAGCAGCTTGCAAATTCAAGGAACCGAGTCCCATAAGACCAAGAAACACATTGAAAGAAAATACCATCTTATACGAGAAATAGTTAAGAGAGGAGATATAGAGGTGACAAAGATCGCTCGGAAGACAACCTAGTTGATCCATTCACAAAGGGTCTACCTCGCCAACATTCGAGACATGTGTGGAAGGAATGAGTGTCAAGAGCGTTGTCGATCTACTTTGAGTATAAGTGGGAGAAATGTTATTAGGTTGATGTAGGTGACATTAGATGTCATCATGATAATACATCGACGCGTGTTGTGGTATACTTAAAAGCGAGACTTTGAGTATAGGTGGGGAGATAGTTGGGGTTATACGTGAAAAGTATGCTTTTACTTTGTATAACCTATGATAAACACTTATTCTTTGAAATAAATTGTTTATCCTTTGTTGCTTTAAATATGATTGAATGTTATGTATATTTATTGCAAACCGCTCAGTAGACGCGTTACATTGTAGTTAACGTGGTGATACGGATCCTGAAGATCACGTTAATGGTTCCTTGTAGAGCGAGTGCGTGTTTCACAACTTAGATAGATCTCGAACAATCTATTGGTAGAAGTTGATGTGTAAGGCTCGAGATTGACTTGTCTTGACCAAGAGATAACACTAGTGCATTCGATGTCTTTGAAGCGGACCTACAGAGAGGATAAACTCATTCGACCGACTTAAGGGATGAAAGAGTTAGACCTCGGTGGTTGTTGATTTCTTAATCTCTCACAAATAAGGATCATGTGTGATTAGTAGTTATTGCTTTGACTTATAAATGGGAAGAGAATCATTGCGACTTTGATACCCTATATCTTGGGAAATAATATTAATTACACGACAATTGCTAAATTAATACTGAGAATCGTGGTGCTTGCAAAAGTCTTGCTTGATTGGTCCCCTTGGTGGGCCTTAACCTTTATCATACAAAAAATCTTGCAAGTGGAATTAATTTTCCTACGTGGATAATAAAGTCAAGGTTGCCCTTACTCCAAGGATAAAGATATTAATTAATATGAAGCTTTCGGTGGGCTTAATTAATTAATGGACTAAATAATCTTAAACACGGGAAAAAATAACCCAGAGCCATATTACAAGAATATGGGTTAAGATTGATAGTGCAATATTAATTATATAAAGGGTATTAATTAATATTAATGGGTCAATTATATTGTGGCTCAATATTGAAATTCAAGTCCATTGGAAGGTCCATCTTAATTCTCCTAAAAGGCCCTCAAGAATTTCCAATTAAAGTCCAATAAATAAAGGTGCTTAAAAATAAAATAAATTATTGTTGCAATATTTCCCCAAATTTTAAAAATTATTAAAGAAAAGAGGAGAAGATTTTTCTTGAAAAGATTTTATGGAAAGGAGATAATGTATTCTTGGAATACAAGATTATCCCATAAATTCAAGAAAACTCCCACTTGGTTTTCTTTAATAGGAAAATTTTCGAAAATATCAAATAAGAAAGGGAAGAAAGATTTTCTTGATTTTCTTGGAAAGATTTTATGGAAGATATGTATTCTTGGAATACAAGAATATCTCATAAATTCAATAAAGATCCAATCTTGAAATTCTTTTCTTGAAATTTTTTTGAAATATTAGGCAATATAAGGTGTGAGATTTTTTGTGAAAAATACACATGGAAAGAAGAATATATTGGATATATTCAAGATTTCTTGGAGATCAAGAAAAGATCTTTCCTAACCCTTATTGTGCACAAAATTTCAAACCCCTCCTCTTATAAATAGGAAGAATTTTTCATTCCCAACTAGTGTTCCATGTGTTGAAATATTAGAAATCCACAAAAGGTGGTGCAACAATATTTTTTATTTTCCTTGTTTTATAAATCGTTCATTGAAGGACCTTCCAACGGGTTATTGGACGAGGACTTGGAAATACTTGAGAAGGACTTTTGGTGGTATCCAAATACTTGATCCTCGCTCTGTCTCTCGGATCGTCTCTCCAACGGGCATGTTTACATAAACTCTTAGAAATTCAGATCTTTAGATCTTTTACGTGAAATATTATTTGCATGTTGTTGTTGGTTAATTATTATTTGAATTCACTTAGGTAAAGTCATGTTAGTAATAATTGTTAATTTAAATTTGTGTTTATGAGATCATCCCGATAGATCCTGGCGTATGCTATCCCAACAACATAACGTCATCGTTAATACGAAAAACATGTTAAATCAAAATTTTGACATGAAAGACATGAGATTAGCAGATGTGATTCTAGGAATCAAAATTGAGAGAACATCAAATGGAATTTCTTTGACACAATCTCATTACATTGAGAAAGTATTGAAGAAATTCAATGTATTTGATGATCCACCTGCTAAAACACCTCATCTGAAGAAGAAGAAGAACATAGGAGAACCAGTGGCTCAGATGGAATATGCAAGGATCATTGGAAGCGTGATGTACATTACGAATTGCACATGTCCTGATCTTGCATGCTCAGTAAACAAACTGAGTAGGTACACGAGCAATCCAAGTTACAAACATTGGAAAGCTCTTAAAAGGGTCTTGAGATACTTAAAGTATACCCTTGACCTTGGGCTACACTATACGAGACATCCAACTGTACTTGAAGGGTACAGTGATGCTAATTGGATATCTGATACAAAAGATTCATTTTCCACTAGCGGATATGTCTTCATTATTAGAGGAGAAGTTGTATCGTGGAAATCCACAAAACAGACGTGTATTGCCCGTTCCACAATGGAATCAGAATTCATCGCTTTAAATCAAGCTGATGAAGAAGCTGAATGGCTTCGTAATTTTCTGGACTAGATTCCTTGTTGGAACAAACAAGTACCATCGGTAATGGTACGTTGTGACTGTCAAGCTGCTATACGTAGAGCTTCGAGCAGTATGTATAACGGAAAGTCGAGACATATTCATCGTCGATATAACTCCGTTAGACATTTGATCTCAACAGGAGTTATAACTATTGACTTTGTAAGGTCAAAAGATAACATAGTGGATCCACTCACGAAGAGTATATGTCGAGATCAAATGAAAGCTGATATAGGGAATGAGTCTGAAATCCACAAAGAAAACTGAAACAGTGGAAACCCAACCATGATGACTGGAGATCCCAAGAACTTGGTTCAAAAAGGAAAACTAAACTGTGAATGTTAGTTGTACAACACTTGAAAATCATGACTATTCCCGACAAAGAATGAGTCAAGTGTTGAGAACCCGTAAAGATATGGTAAAGGTTAAGTCTTTGACTTTAATGATTTCTAAAGGTCCGTAAGAGATCGAGTATGACGGATACTCGAAAAGGAGATCACCTATGTAAATGAGAAGTGAGGGCCGCTTTGACCAAACATTTATGAAACACAAAAGGGCGTCCATTGCCAAAACGGACAAAAACATGAGAAAGAATTGAGTCGACCGACTTCAGGTTCTGCGACCGCCTGTAGAAGGTATACACGGTGGATTGATCGTTCAAGGCATTGTGTCCACTAAAAACCCGATTGTGCCGACGGTCTTTGCTGGCTCACGGAAAGTTCAAAGCCACAAACTACTTCTCCTAAGAACGAAGTCTCAAATGAGTTGAACGATGTGTTTGCATCACTATATATTTAAATTTTCACCATGTGGGGGATTGTTGGAGAAATTAATGATGAGATCTTGGTCGATGGTCATCCGTTTTGAATTTGAACTTATCTGCGTGGGGTTCATTGAATCGGATGTTTTGTAATCCCTACTAATTTCACGAGATCACGCTGGTCAATAACTACCCAACGATCTTAGTGGGCCTCAACTTATTTCTCCACGTATTCTGAGTGAGAATTCTTATATATAGGTTGATTTTTCATTATTTTTAATAGAAAAAAAATGATAATTTTAGAAAACACGCGTAAACTTTTTGCATAGAGTTTTGAGATAGCTTCTGCATATTTTTTAAGGATTTCGTTATGCTTTCTACTTCTATTGAAGTTCAATAAACTTTCTTTTTAGTGGTCTTCTTCGAATTAAAGTGTGAAACCGTTTTACCTTTTTGGGCATGTACGACGATCCCATGCGAAAGACTATCCGCGCGTAATTTGTCTTTATAAAAAGGGTTTTCCTTGACTTTTTTTTGTTGTTTTTATCGATTTCAATTTCATTGCAGTGAAATATTTCAACATTATGTACAAAAATAGGAGTAGAAACACAAATACCAATTAAACAAGAAATTAATTCATAAACTTCAAACCAAATATGCAATGTCCTAAAATCAATATCTCAATTACAATAAAGAGAAATAACAATAAAATAAAAAAAGAAAGAGAAATTAGACTATTGTAAGTGGTGGAGGTGGAAATTCCCCAAGCTAATGCCCCTTCATGAGCTCCCAAGTGTCAAGAATTTAAGAATCCTATTTAATGTGTGTAGAGAGGAAAATGCGGCCTGCCCCCAAAATGTGATGAATTCAATGTCTCTGCCCTATTTTTAACTCCACACGCTGATCTCTCTCTTAAAAGCGCTGAATGGAAACCACGCTTTTCTCTTCAAATGCGCTAAACTCGTGGCTGCTTAAATTCCATACCTCACGCCTTTCAATAGTGTTGGGCCCCGCATGTTTTTCCTCTTTTTCTTTCCAATTAATTTGGTCAACGTTTCTTCAATTTGCAACGACTGATGAGCCATGACTTGGGCAATTCTGGAATGGGCCACAAATATGGGCCTTAATAAATGATTTAAATGGGCTGCACAAGTTGCTCAGTAGGGCTGTAATTTCTTGAATTAAAGTGGCCCGATTTGTCCAAACTCGATTTCTTCCATTATTTGACTTCATCAAAAAATTAGGCACGTGACTTGTATCTAAAAATGCTCAATTTTTCTATAAAATAACAAAACACGGCATTTCTCCAAATTAAGTGTAATTAGCTAAAATTAAGTGGTAAAAGTGTAAAATTATATAAAAAATAGACAATTAATGTTCAATAAAATTATGCAAATTTTACCCGAATCAGACTTTATTGAGAACAGCCCGGCTATTGCATATTCAGGAGACATGTATCCACTGGGGTGAAAAAGATTGATGTTAGACTGCAATAATAGGAATTAAGTAAAATAGTTTGTTGAACTGTTCTTACTATGTTCCGACAAACTCTACGCGTTTGTGCTTCAGTTCGTTTCCTTCGAAACTTCTGGCTAAGCCAAAGTCTGATATCTTCTGGCAATATATTGCTCGCTTTGAGGTCTCGATGAATAATTCTCAAGCTGGAATCTTGATGAAGATACAACAGTCCCTTTGCGATTCCGTTGATGATATGAAGACGCATTTGCCAGTTTAGTATATATTTTTTTTGTATCTGCTTATAGTAAAATCCGAGTTCGAACACTCCACTTGATGAAACGAGAGTTTCTCCATCTCTAATGATCTGTGAATTGTTTATGGTGTCTGTAGAAATTGCGGGGATTAACAAAGAGAAGATTAACAAAAGGGTTAGGATAAGGAATCTGTTTTGGTATTCGTCCATGACTATTTTTGCTTGTGAGCCCGTTATCTAACCATTTTATGAGTTTTGTTTTTATTCTTCATTCAGGATGTGCTGGAAGTCATCATGACTTTTTGTATATTCACGTCATGGTTTGAAGTTTCTAAAATTAGTTTTCAGTCAAGTAAAACTGTATAAGTTGGATATTATTTCATCCTGCCGCCATAGTTTACTGAATTTAAATTTAGGCCTAATTTGGTTCGCGGGATAAACATGCGGCCAAATAATCGGTTGTTTGGTTATCCGGACGAGGACTCGCAATACATGTTCATCTGTTGGGTTATGGAGCTGAGTGAAAACGGGATCAGGCGCAGGGCGCTTCGACCCGGCCTTTGAGGTCGAAGAAGTTGGCCGGGTCGAGTGCCCCCCCATATCAAATATGAGGGCACTTTCGAGCAATGTATGTGATCGGCGAAACCGCCGACCAAGGGCCGAGGTCGGCGGTTACGGGAGGCTGGACGCGAAATAGGGTTTCAGTAGGGATGGAAAAATCTAGAGTTTTGGCCTCGGTTTAAGCTTTGGGTCTTTGTATAAATAACCCCCGACTCACGTTGTATCAGATTCCCAAGACTACCAACTATCTTGATGGTCATACAAGAAGAAATAGTAGATCTCCGGCTTGAGAAGGCTTCCAAATGTAGTCGGTTGATTTAATTAGGTAACCAAATTGTTTGTCTCTAAATTTCTAGTTCTTTTATTTTCTCCATAATTGCTTGTTTAATTCCTAACACAGTCTTGGTATAAAAATGTGTTTTTATTCTCATATTGAGGACTAAATCTATTCCGGGTAGAGGATAAGACAAAATCTATCTCAAATATAATATTTACCATATTGAATTGATTCACAAGAATGAATCGTGATTGTTTTAATTTAATTTAAGAGCATTGTGACATTTCAATTACAAGTAAATTCTTTTAATTCAAAAACAAATATTAATTTTTGAGTTCATGATAAAAAAAAGGTGCAATCCAACCATCCAAAAATATAGGGATTAAATCATAAATGGTCTCATAACTTTTTTTTACCTTTTTTATTTTGTCCCATAACTATTTTTGGAACTATTTAGTCTCGTAACTATTAAAATTGCTCAATTTTCGTCCCATAACTATTTATGGGAATGATTTAGTCCCATAACTACTAAAATTGTCCAATTTTCATCCCATAGCTATTTTTTTGGAATGACTTAGTCCCATAACTACTAGAATTGCTCAATTTCAAATCAGCTTTTGCGAAAACCACCCAAAAAATGACATTGTTTCACCAAATGTGTCAATCCTATAAAATTGGGGATTCCTAAAGGCTCGTGTTTTTAGGCACTTATTTGACACAATTTAAACACCCGAAAATTAAATTGAGGCCGAAAAAATTATTGTTCTTTTTGCCAAATTGAGTTCTCGTGATATTTAGGGTTGAATATTGGGAAAGTACCCAATTTTAGAGAATTGGGGGATTTAATATACCCATTTCTTTTAGATTTGTTACAGTAATTTTTCTTTTTGTGTTAATTAATGGTGTGTAATTCATTTAATTGAAAAGTGTATTAAATTGTGCAAATCAGTGACTAAAACACGAGCTTCGCCAGAATCCCGAATTTAAAATGGCACATGACTAATACACTAGTGAAACAACGCTGCTTTTGGGTGATTTTCGCAAAATAGAAATCGAAAATTGAACAATTTAGTAGTTACTTGAACTAATTTTATTTTAAAAAATTGTTGGGGATGAAAATTGAGCAATTCTAGTAGTTATGAGACTAAATCTTTCCAAAAAATAGTTATGGGGCGAAAATTGAGTAATTTTAATTGTTATGGGACTAAATCGCTCCAAAAAATAATTACGGGACTAAATAAAAAAACGTGAAAAATTACTTTTACCATTTAGAATTTAATCCCAAAAATATATCTTGATTCAAACAATATTCACTCAAATCCTACATAAACCTAACACAGTTAATCCATCAAGTCATTTGAAGCAAACGGAAGTTTGGTGTATACAACATTGAATACAAAAAATCATGTACAACATTGCATGTGTCTTGTGCCCAAATTCAACCCGACAATTTTTCCCCACTTACTCTTCTGAACCCTATATATTCAGAAATCTTAATTATTTTTCTTCTCCGGTTGCATCTCAATTCTCTACTTCTCTCATCTTTTCTCTCTCACAATGTGTATCTTATTGAAATGATTTTTTTTTTTTTTTGTTATCGGTTAAATGGTGACTCGAATAGTAATTTTTTTTGTTATCGATCAAATAGTGACTTTAACCTCACCCTTCTACCAAGATATCTTAGTGAAAAAATATTAGTTTTTTTTAATCCAAATGTTATTAACTCACGAACTCATGGGATATAAAGAATAATGGTTTTAACCGGGCTGAGTTATTCCAATTTCGTTAGTGAAATGATTAATAGTTTTTAGTTAGACAAATAATTTTTTTTTCGTAACAACTTATACTTTTCTACAATTGATGCATACAAGTTTTCTGATAAAACAAATATTTCAATGTTGTGTGGAGTACGTTGGATTCTGTAATTTATGGAGGAGAGTATCCAACGTATCCTTGACTAACAAGTCTATGCCGAATAATTGGAATCGTGAGTTGACCTCTACCAACAGAAAAAAAAAAACTCATAGATGGTAAAAGATCAAACTCAAAAGCTAAGTGTAGCCATGAACGAATTTCAAAACAGATTCCTAATCCTTACCCTTTTGTTGATCTTTTCTTTCTTAATCCCCGCAAATTCTGCTGCAGACACAATAAACAGTTCAGAGATCATTAGAGATGGAGAAACTCTGGTTTCATCAGGTGGATTGTTCGAACTCGGTTTTTTCAGTCTTGGAAACTCTTCGAATCGATACGTGGGCATATGGTACAAGAACATATAATCAGAACATATGTCTGGGTTGCAAACAGAGAGGCTCCGCTCACAACTAAATCCGGCGTGTTAAGACTCACACAGCCTGGAATTTTAACCCTGTTTAAGGGAGCTAACAAGTCTGTTTCAGTTTGGTCAACTAATACGACGACGTCTGTTACAAATCCAGCAGCACAGCTGTCAAACTCGGGGAATCTGGTGGTGAAAGACGGTGAGAATGAGAATATCGTGTGGCAGAGTTTCGACTATCCAACTGACACGTTCTTACCAGGCGTTCGCATGGGTTGGAATTACGAAACATGGCTGGAGACTTACGTCTCGTCCTGGAAAACAGATGATGATCCAGCTCCAGGGGAGTACACAATCCGCACGGATCCAACTGGATATCCGCAATTGAAAGTCAAGAGAGGCGAAGTCGTGCAGGCCAGACTGGGGCCGTGGAACGGGCTACGATGGAGTGGGGCCCCCGACACGAGCAATGACCCGACTTATCAAGTGATGCTAATTATGAATAAGAATGAGGTGAAGTATACGGAGACGTATTCCCCGTCGATTATTTCCAGGACTAGAGTGAACCCCAGTGGAACGGGACAGCGTTCCATTTGGAGGTCACAAAAGAGGGACTGGGATGTTCAATTCACAGTGCCGGTAGATACCTGTGAAAATTACCGCATGTGCGGTGCACATGGGAGTTGCACTATTGGAAACTCTCCCATCTGTGCATGTCTTGACAAATTTGTGCCTAGAGATCCCGAAGGTTGGAACGGAACGGATTGGACGAGTGGATGTGTTCGGAGGACAGCCCTGAATTTTCGAGATGATGTGTTTTTGAATTACTCGGGGATTAAATTGCCAGACTCGACAAACTCCACGTTCAACGATTGGATAATGCGCCTGGAAGAGTGCAAAGCAGAATGTAAAAGGAACAATTCTTGTGTGGCGTATACACGGTTGAATATCAGTGGATCGGGAGTGGATGCTTGTTTTACCATGGGGATTTGATTGATATTAGGACTATGGCGCAAGCTGGACAGGACCTTTACATCAGAATGGCTGCTTCAGAGGCTCCTCCAAAATCGAGTAAGATAATACAATATTCATTTACTTATACATTACCAGGTGCACCATGCAATTCAAATGTACTTTTTAAACATGCAATTCGTTTCAGTAAAACATGTAAAATTGTTTTCGATTTAATAAGTTACATGTTTCAGTGTATATAAATTACATATTTTAAAAATGCACTTGTATTGCACGGTGCACCTTGTACACAAGAGACCTATTCATTATCAATAATTTTTTTCAATTATGCAGCTAAACTATGAACTTGATATGTATACATAATGTGCCACATGCTGGATTGTAACATGATCTTATAAGATTGAGAAACATATATTTGCTTGAATATGCTTTGAATGAAATGAATTTCTAATGAAAGCTTCAGAAGATGCTTTTGTATTACCTTCCTTGATATTTATACCAGAATGATCATTATTTTTATTTATTTTGGATTGAAGATGTTGGAAGCTATAAAAGCAGAACAAGAGTAAAACTTATAGCGATTGTAACATCAGCGGCGGCCGTGATTATTGTGTGCCTAAGCCTTTGTCTGATTTTAACTCGGAAGAGGAAGGAGGAACTGATACTGGTGAAAAAAGGTAGGCTGAAGAATATCTATAAACCATCAAAATTAGTGATTAATGCTTCTTTAACTTATGTTTCACAATTGCAATCGCAGGGCAATTTAGTGGAAATCATATCATCAAGGATTCAGAGTTGCCATTTTTCAGCTTCTCTTCAATTATGCATGCAACAGACAATTTTTCAAACTATAACAAGCTTGGTCAGGGTGGGTTTGGACCTGTTTACAAGGTTAGATACTGCAATATATTTACACATATTTATGCAGAACATAGATCTGTCTTGCAAATTGACTGAACAAACATCATTTTATTGCATTTCACATATTTTTACTAATAGGGCATGTTGGAAGATGGACAGCAAATTGCTGTGAAACGCTTGTCGAAAACCTCATCACAAGGAGTCGATGAGTTGAAGAATGAAGTGATTTTGATTGCCAAACTTCAGCACCGAAATTTAGTGAGGACATTAGGATGTTGTGTTGAAGGAGAGGAGAATATGTTGATCTACGAATACATGCCCAACAGTAGCCTTGACTTCATTATATTTGGTGAGTTCAATCAATCTGCTACGAATACATGTAATATCTAGCATTAACATTTTCTGTTTGTCTTTCTTTATTATTATGTTTGTTTGCTTGTGTTTTTAAGACAGTCTACTATAAGCAGATAAAACAAAAAGTATACTACTTGACTGGCAAAATGTTTTCAAATCATCAATGGAATTGCAAAGGGACTCTTGTATCTTCATCAAGATTCCAGATTGAGAATCATCCATCGTGACCTCAAAGCTAGCAACATATTGCTAGATGCTGACATGAATCCCAAGATATCAGACTTTGGCTTAGCTAGAAGTTTTGTAGGAAACGAAACTGAAGCTCAAACGCGTAGAGTTGTTGGAACATAGTAAGAATTGTTCAACAAACTGTTTTACCTATTTCCTATTGCTACCTTCTAATAATAGTTTTTCCGTCTCAGTGGATACATGTCTCCAGAATATGTAATAGACGGGATGTTCTCAATCAAGTCCGATGTATTCAGCTTCGGTGTTCTTGTGCTTGAAATTGTGAGTGGAAAGAGAAACAGAGGATTCTTCCTCCAGGATCACAATCTCAATCTTCTTGGACATGTAAGAATTATTTCCTCTGGCTAATATTTGTAATACTCTATACAAATTTATCTTCTCAAACATTTCCAAAATTTGGACAGGCATGGAGACTTTACAAAGAAGACAATGCAAGCCAACTAGTCGACCCTTCGCTAGGCGACTCGCCTTAATTTATCTCAAGTGTTGCGCTCGATTCATGTGGGACTTTTTGTGCGTGCAAAATTCTCCAGAAGATAGGCCAAGCATGTCTTCGGTGGTTTTTATGCTGGGGAATGAAGTTAGGTTGCCCCAGGCTAAGCAGCCTGGGTTTTTCACCGAGAGAGATGTTTCTACCGTTGACGAAAATATTGGCTCAGAAAAAGTATGTTCACATAATCAAATTACTATTACAAGTATGGAAGGCAGATAGGAATGAAGTATCCAATCTACAGCACACTTGTATTGTCTCTTTGTATGAAGGGCAGATAGAAATTAACCGTATATAGTCTACGACACACTTGTATAATTCACTCCTGAATGTCAATGTACATATATAATTTGTACAACAGGTCTTTGTATTTCATTGTAAAACACATGCGATGTATTATATGATATCATCATCAATTGTATGAACGAATTTCCACAGGGTTGTGATGTATTATATGCCAACAATGGCAATGCATCTGTCTCGGGGGCTTTATTTGCTTCACTCTCTTAGAAAATGAGGCTAATATAATATTTTTAACAATAAAAAGGGAATGAAATCACTTGTTTCACAATAATAAAAAAATATTCAATGAAACTTCATATATTGGGTCCATGCGCTGAAAATTTGGAACACTAATTAAATATAAAAAGTACGAAAAAAAATAGAACCGAACACAAAGAGGGTAAATATATAAAGGAAAGACACTGCATTTGGATCGACTTCGTGGTGAGATTTATGATAAATCAATATCGATGCTTAACACTTTTTTAATCGAATAAATGTAATTTATGTTAAATTGTATCTGTCTCGTCATAAGACTGTCTCATATGATTTTTTGTCATATAAAAAAGACTCGGCCGACATTATTGACAAATCAGATTTAATGACCCGGTTAACACAATCATATTTCCAGACTCTCTTTTCTAAGAACTAGAAAATTTTGAAGATAAAACGGAGCTGGCAGACAATTGATTGCCTTTTTCTGAAACACAATTGTAAAATAAAAGAGCTTTGACAAAAATTCGTATGTAACATCATGGAATACAACGACTTAGCACAAATTAATATTCATAACTATTTAAAATATTAAAATATTTATATTCAAATTATATTCTAACTCATTTTGTGACTATCTCATCCAAAATAGTGTGTCTAATATTAAACTGTATTAGTGGATGTGTTTAACATATAAAATGCTCTCACGAAAAAAGAAAAAAAAAAAGACTTGGTGGATAATTTGTGAATTAAATTTTTTTTAAAGATTATATTAATTGCACATTATAATTACTTAATTAAATATATACATATACATTAATGTAGATATCTATAATCAGTTTGAAAACTGAAAGAATGGGAATTCTAAACCATCGAACAATAGATTTGTATATTTAATTAGTTAACGTAATGTAATGTAAAGATAACATAATTAACACATAAAATAATAAATTAAATATAATATTATTATTCTTTTTTTTCACACATCAAAAGAGTCAGACTTTTCATTTTCATATTACTATTTTACATCATTGGGGTTTAGGGATGACGAAGAAATTAAGTCTTTATATGTGACGCAAAATATGTAATCAGTAGTACTTAGGTGTATTCATCTATCAATTTAGTAAAAGTGAATTAATAAAGTTGGTTTGTGCTCACAATAAAAAATTAATTTGTTGGTGTATATATTAATATATGAAAAAGGGATGTGAATATATATATATATATATATATATATATCTACAGCTTATATATAGATTTTTTTTTAAAAATAAAATGTCGTGAAATAAATTTAGAATAATTTTTATCTCATTATTCATAAATTTTACTCCCTCAGTCTCTTTTTTATTTGAACATTTGTCAAAAATATCTGTTTCAAACTTGAACATTTCTATAAATAGAAATAAAATATTTTTTTATTTTTTTATATTCCTCAAATATTTTTATGTCATTATTTTTTTACACACTATAATTAATTTTATCTCATTTAAATTACTATT